>JBBPMT010000284.1:0-15618 GCA_038090455.1 Garcileccinum viscosum
TTTGTAATTTATTCTCCTCTGAAAATAACAGAAAGTAAGTTATGTATTGTGAAATGATTCAGAGTAGTGATGCTGATGATCCATGTCCATTCATCCTTCATTCTGCTCTCAAAATGATAGGGAGTGAATTTGAATTGTGAAGTGATTCAGAATGATGATGCTGATGATCCATGTCCATTCATTTTTCATTTTTTTTCTGAAAATGATAGTATGTAAGTTATGAATTGTGGAATGATTCAGAGTGGTAATGCTGATAATCCATTCATCCTTTGTTCTACTCTCAAAATGACAGAGAGTGAGTTGTGGATTGTAAAGTGATTCAGAATGGTGATGCTAATGATCCATGTCCATTCATCCTTCATTATTTTCTGAAAATAATAGTATGTGAGTTGTAAATTGTGGAGTAATTCAGAGTGGTAATGCTGATGATGTATTCATCCTTTATTCTACTCTCAAAATGGTAGGGAGTGAGTTGTAGATTGTGGAATGATTTAAAGTGGTGATGCTAATGATCCATGTCCATTCATTCTCCATTCTGCTCTGAAAACGACAGGATGTGAGTTGTGGATTGTAAAATGACTCAAAGTGGTGATGCTAATAATTTATGTCCATTCATCCTTCATTCTACTCTGAAAATGACAGAGAGTGAGTTGTGGATTATGGAATGATTGGGAGTGGTAATGCTGATGGTCCATGCCCATTCATTCTGCTCTGAAAATGGCAGGATGTGAGTTGTGGATGTGGTGATGCTGATAATTCATGTCCATTCATTCTTTATTTTGCTCTCAAAATGACAGTATGTAAGTTGTGGATTGTGGAATAATTTAGAGTGGTGATGTTGATGATCCATTTCCATTCATCCTTTATTTTGCTCTCAAAATGACAGATAGTGAGTTGTGGATTGTGAAATGATTCAAATGGTAATGTTGATAATCCATGTCCATTCATCCTTTATTCTGCTCTCAAAATGATAGTGTGTAAGTTGTGGATTGTGGAATGATTCAGAGTAGTGATGCTGATGATTTGTGTTCATTCATTTTTCATTCTGCTTCCAAAATGACAGCATGTGAGTTATGGATTGTGGAATGATTTAGAGTGGTAATACTAATGGTCCATATTGATTTATCCTTTATTCTTTTCTGAAAATGATAGTATGTGAGTTGTGGATTGTGGAGTGATTCAGAGTAATAATGCTAATGATCCATTCATTTTTCATTTTGCTCTCAAAATGACAGAAAGTGAGTGGTAGATTGTGGAATGATTTAAAGTGGTCATGCTAATGATCCATGTCCATTCATTCTTGATTCTGCTCTCAAAATGACAGAATGTGAGTTGTGGATTGTGAAATGATTCAGAGTGGTGGTATTTATGATTCATGTTCATTCATTCTTTGTTCTGCTCTGAAAATGACAGGGAGTATGTCATTGATCATAAAATGTTCAAAATGATGATGCTGATTATTCATGTCCATTTACCTTTTATTTCACTTTGAAAATGACAGCATGTGAGTTGTAGATTGTTGAAAGCAACTGCTAGCCTATGTGACTAGGTCATCTCAATAAGACAAACTATGGAGTGGAGCATGTAAGGCTAGGAGGAATCTAACCAGAACAGACTGAGGTCTGCTGGTTGTCTGCATTCACATTATATACTATATTATATGGTGCACGGACCAAGGTACAGCTATCGATAAGCTATCTGTTGTGAACATCGTCGTAACCTAACTTTGCCCCTAGTCTAGGGTTCCGCATCTGGCATTCCCCCTTTTCAGACATAGCCACGCGCTTATCCCCAGCGCTTCCCCCTTGGTCACATGACAGCTAGACGCTGGTCATCACATGACATCTATCGTCATCGAGTATTTGTATGTGTTTACCTTTTTATAGACGCCCAGCCTCTTCACCTTTCATCAGCCGACAATCTCATCTCGTATCGATCTCTGCATCTTGTATCTTGATAGATCTCGATTGCATCTCGATCTTCTATTCATCTATCTATAGATCTGCCACACCTCATGGTACATGGCCCTCTTTTATACTTCTCACAGTCCCTGGCCTCGTGCTGCCACACCACGTTGTTACCTCACAGTCTTTATCTATTTACCCATTTTTAGTATGTGCCGGCTGTTACGCTGGGCATCGAGTAATACCACAAGTCTAGACGAGAATCTCACGAAGAGTCCGTTAAGTCTAGCTTGATCGAAGGAAGGGTCTCTCTATCTTGCGTGCACACACCAAGAGCTCGAGGTAGCTGAGAATCGACGCTGAATTGCGTAGAACTAGCTAAGGAACAAACACTATCGTGCTACTGGTATTTATAGAGGCAAGTGCGGGGCACGGACCAAGCTATGTCATAGCAGTGAATGAGAAGAAGTCATAAAGGGAAACCAAGATGGAATGCGATGGAATCACATGGAAGGGAATATGAGTCATCCACAGTAAGAATGAGTCAGAAGCTGCGGAAGGCTATGCATACAAGATAGGAAGGTAAGACGATACGAAGATAAGAAGATAAGACGATGAAAAGATAAGAAGATAAGGTGATACGAAGATAAGAAATCAGTCTGAGGATGGAGGGAGAGAAAAGAGAAGGGATCCGTTGGCCGAAAGGAAAAGAGGCGAGTCAAGATGAGAAAAACAGAAGGGACGGGACAACGTAACAATACAACCCTCAGGGACAATGTCAACTGTAACATTACCCCGTTCGTACCTTGGAGACTCCGACTCCAACATAACCCTAAGTCGAATGTCCTCCCAAATTGTGCTCAATGGCATTGTCAATGTCGCGGTCCTCCTCGTTGGATGATTTGCTGCAGAAGGGACAGTCAGACTCGAGGTGTCCGACGGTCTCGCAGAGTCAACAGAGGTGGATGGTGGGACAGGAGTGAGCTGGGTGTCCTCGTTGATTGCAAAGCCGACATCGATAAGCCACGCATTGAACGTAAGCGTGGTCCGGGCTGGCACAGACAGGACAAGGAGGTCCAGGGGTCGTCTCCGTAGTAGGCGAATTTCCCCGATCGTTACGTGCAGCGTTGGAGAAATGAGGAGGGGGAATTGGGATGGGTTGATTGACAATGACTGGGGTAGGAACTGTCCCAACTGGTCGAGGATAGGGCTGTCCCGGGAGAGACGGGTGAGAGGAGATTCGTCGATGACGACTAAGGGACAGAGAGGTGGGTGAAGAGAGGGAGAGTCTGGAGGACGTAGGGCTAGAGTGGGGCGAAGTCTGTTCTAGAATGACTGGGACGAGTGAGAGGGCAGGGGTCCCCCTTTGAGGGGGATCGGTCCGAAAGGGCTGACTAGTTGATGGAGGGGCGTTCTCGTCAGTCTCAAATGGAGAGGGGAAGGGAGACGAATGTTCCCGAGCTACTTCAACATAGAGACGTCGTTGCCGATCGGTGAGATGTTTCCAATGTGGACGGAGGACTTCCCATAGACGAGAAGGGTGAAGGGACGCTACAGCATCCAAGAACCCAGAGTCAACTAGAATGGAGATGGTGTTGGAATGAAGGTCCATCAGTCCTTGACGAATGGCGGCGTGTATTGTAGAAGAAGAGGAAGACTGAGAAAGAGAATTGTAAGAACGAAGGCGAAGGTACGTATGGTAAAGATGAATCCCATTATATAAAGAGGCGTGTGGAAGCAAAGAAGAAAACACATTCTGTTCCAAAGTAAAAAGGAGCTCAAGAGTTTCAAGAACAGCAGCAAAAAGGGCATCGCGGACATGAGGGGGAAAAAGACTTGGGATGATAGGAAGACTAGGATAGGACAACCCAAATGTGCAGGGGTAGGAGGAAGGAGGTGTGTTGCAGCGAGTGGGGCGACGAGGCATGCTATGGTGATGGAGGGAAATCCTTGGGGTGGCGAGCTTTATACGCAAAGAGGAGGGAGGCAGTGTTCGACAAGTTCCATTCTGGTTCCCAGGTATTTTCCGAAGAAGGCCAACCCTTCCACGACATGAGGTACTGGCGATGGCCACGAGTTCCTCTGTGGGAAAGAATTTGCTCCACTTCGTACTCTTCTTCTCCATCAATCAGATCGGGAGAAGGAGATAGGAAGTTCGGGCCGTGTTCCGGGGTCTCCCGATAGGACGATAATTTGGAAGCATGGAACGTGTCATTAATACGCCATGTGGGAGGGAGTTTGAGGCAGTATGATACAGGCGATAGTACCTGAGAGATTTCAAATGGTCCTTCTCGTTTAGGGGAGAGTTTTCGAGAAGGATAACGAAGGTGAAGGTTTTTGTTATCAAGCCAGACCTTATCTCCGACTTTCCATGGGGTAAAGCAGGATGAGACGTGCTCCTTCATGAGACGTTGGGCACGTTCATGGGCATCAAGGGCTTCGTTTCTTACTTCAGATAACAAGGATAGGCGGGATTTGAGGTTGGGGAGGAAAGTTTTACCGATAGAAGGATAGGCTCGAGGTTTGTAGCCTAGGATGAGCAAAAATGGGGTTTTACCGGTGACGGAGTGAATAGAGGAATTGTGGCAGAATTCTGCCATGGGGAGGAGGTCAGCCCATGCGTCAGGCTTCCCTTCACAGAAGATGTGAAGATATGTCTCCAGCTCCTGATTGACCCGTTCAGTTTCTCCATCAGTTTGAGGATGATAAGCTGAGGAGAGGGCGAGGTCGTATTTTAGAAGGCGAGCCAACTCTCGAGCGAAGGCGGAAGCGAACTGAGGGCCATGATCAGAGATGCATCGGTTGTGAAGGCCGAAACAAGGGAAGATATGTTTAAAAAACAGCAGGGCGACATCAGCGGCCGAGGAGGTCTTAAGACAAGGAAGGAAAATTACCCCCTTAGTAAGCCCATGGTCGACCACAACCAAAATAGAATCGAAACCAGAGGAAAGAGGAAGATTGGTAATAAAGTCCATCGAAATCTGTTGAAAAGGGCACGTAGCCGAAGAAGAAAGAGGGAAAATCGGAGGAACGGAAGGATGGGTATTAACCTTGGAGGCCTGACAAGTGGCACAACCAAGAACGAAACGACGAACAAAGGTAGAAAGACCCGGCCACCAATAGTCGCGGGCGACAAGGTTTTGGGTGCGAAGAACTCCACCGTGGCCCCCAGAGGGAGACTTGTGGCAAGAGCGAACGATATCCCGACGAAGCGGTTCTGGAACAAAAAGGCAATGCCGAAAATACAGAAGACCATCAGAAAAGTCCCAATCGTGGCGAGAAGCGCGAGGAAGAAGAGAAGTTCCCTTGTTGAGGGCAGAAAGAGCAGCAGAAGCAAAAGGATCAGATGACATAAGAGAAGAGAGCTTGGAGGCGATAGCGGTATCAAGAGTGCGAACGAAAAGAGTGTCCGGGAGGAGGGTGACATCGGCATTATCAGAGGACGTGTCAACGTCATCACATCGAGAAAGGGCATCAGCGGGGGCCATAGCAGAGGCGGGGAGATGGTGGAAAGACAAGTCGAAATCTTGAAGGAAGAATTGCCAGCGGGCATGGCGACGAGAAAGTTTGCGAGGTTGGCGGAAGTAGGTAAGGTTTTTGTGATCGGTGAGAATGGTAACGGGGAGGCCAGTTCCTTGAAGATAATGATGCCATTCTTCGAGAGCGTGGATGACTGCGAGGAGTTCGCGGTCATAGATATCGTAGTTTCGCTCGGCAGGAGAGAAGGTGCGAGAGAGGTAGGCACAAGGGTGGAGATCACCATTTCCATTGGGTTGCATAAGGACTGCACCGGAGGCGGTGAGGGAGGCGTCCGTCATGACCGTGAAAGGACGAGTGACATCTGGCATGGTCAGAACAGGTTTGGCGAGGAATGTGGATTGGAGTTTGCGGAAGGCCGTTTCACAAGATGGGGACCAATCCCAGGGTGTATCCTTTTTGGTAAGATCAAGAAGAGGGCGAGTGAGAGTAGAGAAGTTGGGGATAAATTTTCGATAGAAATTGCAAAACCCAATGAAGGATCGAACTGCCTTGACAGAGCGGGGGGGCAACCAGGTTTCGATAGCGGAGAGCTTAGTAGGATCCATCTGCAACGATCCTGCTTGGATGATGAGACCAAGGAACTCTACTTCAGATGCAGCGAAGGTGCATTTGTCCAACTTAAAATACAGTTGATGTTCTCGAGCGCGTTGAAGAACCTTTTGGACCAGGACCCAATGTTGAGAAAGATTGTCGTTGTGGATTAAGAAGTCGTCCATATAAATGATAAGCCATCCTTCTGCGATATAGTCACCAAAGATATGCTGCATAAGGGCTTGGAACGTGGGAGGGGCGTTGCAGAAGCCAAAGAACATGACATTCGGTTCAAAGAGACCTTCAGGGGTGATGAAGGCGGCTTTCCATCGATCTTCAGGGCGGATAAGGACATTGTTATATCCCCAACGGATATCGAGCTTGGTGAAGATGGTGGAGGGACGAAGTTGGTCGACGAGGTTGGAGATGTGGGGGAGTGGATAAGCATTCTTTACTGTATGCTCATTGAGATACCGGTAGTCTTGGCAAGGGCGGAGGGAGCCATCTTTCTTTGGCACAAAGAAGAACGGCGAAGCCTGGGGAGATTTAGAGGGGGAGATTTTTCCGGATGCAAGGTGCTCGGCAATAAACTGTTTGCACGCTTCCCGTTCCTTTGGGTTAAGCGGGTACACCTTGGCTACCTTAGGGACAAAGGAGTCTTTGAGTTCTATGGCATGATCGAAAGGTCGCGAAGGAGGGAGGGTTCCGTCAGGAGGTTTCGCGAAGACGTCAGCGAAAGAGGCAAGTTCAGGAGGAAGGACAACCTTTTCCTTTTCCTGTTCCATGGCGAGTTCGGTGGAAAGAGTCGTTTTTCGAACAGAGAGGGTAAAGTCGGAGAGGTAACGAACTAGATATCGTTGAGAGAGTGCGGCAGGGTCATCCTGTCGAGGAGAAGCGGGACGATCAGGGATGGATACGACACCAGTCCCCCAATTAATGTTGGGATTGGCATCCTGTAACCACGGTAATCCTAAAATGACTGCTTCCTTTCCGCAGTTGATCACAAAGAAGTCGCGAAGTTCTTCATTATCTCCGATTCATAAAAGAAGAGTCGTCTTGAGGCGAATGACGCCGCTCTGGTTGGGGGTTCCATCAACGTTAGAGACAGCAAGAGGTTTGGGGATTTTAGAGGTAGAGAAACGATGAGTTTGGACAAGAGAACGATCAATGAAGTTGCCAGTTGCTCCACTATCGATGAGAGCGGATGAGTCAACGATTTGTGCACCGGTTTTTGTCAACAGGGAAATGGAAATACGAATTGATTTGGCATGAGGTGTTGTACAAAATACAGGTGCAAGGCGATGAGGAGAAGTAGACGTCGTACTAGTTCTCCTTTTCAAAAACCCTCTTCGCTATTGGAGGTTTCGGTAGTAGTGGTGGCCACAGAGACTTCGGGGGATTCCTCTATTGGTTCCTCTTCGTATACCGTGTGGAGTACCTTGAGGATCTCTTCCTTAGAAATGTTTCAATCCGCGACGATCTGATTGACATATTTTCCGAGGGCGGAGGGAGCCTTCGGAGGACGGGGAGTGGAACGAGGAGAGGAGGAGGAAGTCGACGAAGAAGAGGAACTATGGTTGCTGGCATGACAACCGACTTTATGACAGGTGAAGCAGCGGTTCTGCTGAAGATGGCGGGCTCTTTCAACAGGGGAGAGACGAACAGCGTCAACGTCCATGGCGTTAGGATCCTTAGCGGGGTGGGAGTTATTGAAGTATCCTCCTTGTCCGGAGGTAATGTCAGCAATACGCCGCTGTTGAGCATGGTACTTAGCGGCTTGCTCTATCCAGTCCTTTGCCGTGGTTGGTTGGGTTTGTTGGGAAAGGATCATCACGACGAGTTTGGGATCCATCCCAGAAGCAAGGTATTCGAGGAGAGTGGGCTGATCTGTGATGTTGGCCCGTTGAGCGAGGAGATGAAATTCGGCGACATATTGTTGGAATCCGCTGTCCTTGTTGCGGGTATCCTGGCGAAGCGCATGAAGCTTTCGTCGAGCTTCAGAGGCAATGTTGAATGGGTAGAAGGTGGCAATGAAGTCCTTCTCTAAACAGTCAAACGTTTTATCAGTGGCGGGGATGGCGGCATTGTTTATCCTTCTGTACCATCCCTCTGCAAAGGGAACTCCATTCCCCTTGGTCATCTTGTTGAGAAGGACTAGGACCTTCACAGCGTCGTCTGCATATACAGCAGCGTTCATCGTAAAATAGGCCTTCATGGCCTGCAGCCAATGGTTGGCATCTTTCGTTTCTCCCGAAAACGCGTCAGGGAGACCAGCTTTTAGCTCTGGGCGGGACATGGCGGCGGCGGGTGGGGGGGATGATGGTCGAGAAGGGGTGGGGGAATCTTCCAAGTCGGAGGGGGGAGGACGAAAGCCGCAATAAGGGGTGGAGGACGAAATGTTGGGCGGTCTGCTTGGAAGCAGGAGGCAAGAGAAGAGCTAGTTCTTTTGTTACGCTGGGCGTCGAGTAATACCACAAGTCTAGACGAGAATCTCACGAAGAGTCCGTCAAGTCTAGCTTGATCGAAGGAAGGGTCTCTCTATCTTGCGTGTGCACACCAAGAGCTCGAGGTAGCTGAGAATCGACGCTGAATTGCGTAGAACTAGCTAAGGAACAAACACTATCATGCTACTGGTATTTATAGAGGCAAGTGCGGGGCACGGACCAAGCTATGTCGTAGCAGTGAATGAGAAGAAGTCATAAAGGGAAACCAAGATGGAATGCGATGGAATCGCATGGAAGGGAATATGAGTCATCCGCAGTAAGAATGAGTCAGAAGCTGTGGAAGGCTATGCATACAAGATAGGAAGATAAGACGATACGAAGATAAGAAGATAAGACAATGAAAAGATAAGAAGATAAGGTGATATGAAGATAAGAAATCAGTCCGAGGACAGAGGGAGAGAAAAGAGAAGGGATCCGTCAGCCGAAAGGAAAAGAGGCGAGTCAAGATGAGAAAAACAGAAGGGACGGGATAACGTAACGATACAACCCTCAGGGACAATGTCAACTGTAACACCGGCCCTCATGTCATGGTCCATGCACCTTGTAGCATAGTATATATAGAGTGTAATCACCGATAGCAAGACTCCCCAGTCTTGTTATATTCGGCTCTCGTCCTAGTCCCCTTTGGGCCCTCTAGCGATCAGTCCCCGCTGTCTGCGACTCCCCGAGTTATTCTCTTTATCTTCGAGCCCACCATCGATAGGACGACTGCGTAGGTTGTAATCCTACAAGTGGTATCCGATAGACATGCAATGGGCACATATCCCCCTCCTTAACCCTAAATCTCTGACCACTCGATAGCTACCGCTTCACTATCTACTATTACTATGTAAGGTTATAGTATTCTCATGAGTGTGGGAGTATTCCCATGAATGAGGTATACACGTGTGAGTCTAGACTATGATGTCATAGATAAGTGATAAGGTCACATGATATTACATGACTGATCATGTGACGAATATCAAGTCACATGATCGGGAAAATGAAATGAATAAAGTAGAAAAAGTTAGGTTATGGTGGAGGTTCATAATATTACCCCCCTTCTATGGGCAAGATTCCAGATCACCTATGCTTCGGTAGTGGATCCTGAAGTGAAGTTTTCTATTTTGATGGTAAATAGCGAGTCAAATAGCTCATGGGCCATTTTCAACTTGCATGGCACTGCGGGTTTTAATCTATGAAAGTCTGCGATGGCTTTACTAGCCGACTTTTTAAGGTTGCTTGCTGATTCCCAAGTACGATCAAATTTGTTATTTCCTTCGTTGTCTATAGATACTGGTCCGGGATGTTGGATGGGTTGTCCTTCGAGTGGTTCTATATAAGGTTTAACACGTGACACATTGACTATGTCATGGGCACAGTTCGATCTGGGAAACAAGAGTTTGACGGCATTATTGTACACATCAGTGACCTGATACGGTCTGATCCATCATTCAGTTAACTTCTTAGAAGGTCGCTCTGTGAGATCTAGGTGTTCCATTGATAGCATTACAAGATCGCCCAGTTTGTATTCCGGTGCATGGGATCTATGTTTGTCAGCTTGCTGACTCATTCTATGATGGGTGCATTCCAGATTTTCTTTTGTGAGTTGCAAATTGGTTTTCATCTGGTCGGCAAATTCTTTAGCAGCTGGTGCTTTGACTATTGCAGCTTCAAAGCTGATTCAGGGGGTGAAGCTCTTTGTGAGCTGAAAGGGGGCAAAACCAGTTGCTGATGATTTGGTGTTATTTATGTTAAACTGGGCAAGGGCTAGCCATTCGACCCATTTATCTTGTTTTTCTGTGACATAGAGATGGAGATATTGATTGAGTTCTCTGTTTACCTGTTCGGTTTGTCCATCTATTTGCAGGTGATATGCTGTTGACATTTTTTTTTCTATCAATAGGAGTTTTAATAAATCTGTCATCATCTGGGATGCAAATTGGGGTCCTCGGTCGCTGACCAAGCTATCGGGTAAGCCATGATGGCACCATACATAATCTCGATATAGTTCAGCAGTTTCTTTTGCCATAACAGTTTTCTTCATAGGTATGAAGACGACTTCTTTTGAGAATTGATCTACTACCACAAGGATGCTATCAAAGCCGTGACTATCAGGTAATCCTGTAATGAAATTGGCCGATACTGATTTCCAAGGTCCTTCCGCAGTTTCTAATGGTTGGAGTTTGCCTGCAGGTGCTTTATTACTTGGTTTCATACGCATGCATCGATCACAGGATTTACAATAAGTTGTGATGTCTTGTTTGGCTCCAGGCCAACTATAGTAACACGATATAAATTCAGTTGTTTTGTCTACACCTTTATGTCCGAAGAAGGGATGGTCATGAAACATAGTGATCACAGTTCTTCGAAGTTTGGTGGGAACCCATATCTTGTTGTTGTAGTACCATATTCCTTCATGGTCTATAGATCCATTGGGGTTACTATATTTGGTTTGTTCCTCTTTTATTTTGTCAAAGAGGGCTATATCAAGCATCACCTGCACACGATGATCAGGGATTACGATTTGATTTTTATTATTGTCTTCTATCCTAATCATGTGATCCTCTCACCTGGAGAGTGCGTCTGCTTTTCCCATAGAAGTACCGGGTTTGTTCACCAGTACATAATCGAAACGAGATAAATACATTGCCCATCGTGCTTGTCGTCTATTAAGGTCTTGTGCTTTCATGAACCATTGTAGATTTTTGTGATTGGTCCATATCTCAAACTGATGATGTGCACCTTCAAGGTGGTGTCTCCATTGTTCTAGTGCGAGAATGATAGCTAACATTTCCTTATTGGCTATAGTATAGTTATGCTGTTCGGGGGTCATGCTGTGTGACATGTATGACACCGGGTGCCATTTGTCATCTATTTTAGTCAAGAGGACTACGCCCATGGCGAAGTCAGAGGCGTAGCATTTGACTCTATATGGGGTTGTGTCATCCGGATATGCTAATACCGGAGCCGAGATGAAAGCATTCTTAAGTGTCTCAAATGCTGTTTGTTGATCTTTGCCCCAGATCCAGGGTTGATCTTTCTTTGTTAGGTCATGTAGTGGACGTGCAATGAGACTATAATTGGCGATGAATCGGTGGTAGAAGTTGGCTAATCCTAAGAAGCTTCATACATCTTTCAAGGTGGTGGGTATGGGCCAATCTTGCACTCCCTTTACTTTTTCATGATTCATTGATATGCCATGTTTGGAGACGTCCATGCCTAGCATGTCTACTTTGGTGACTCAGAAGAAGCATTTCTTGGGTTTGACAAAAAGATTGTTGTTCCGGAGTTTCTCTAAAACTCTACATACTAATTCAATGTGTTTCTTTCTATCGTTGTCTTTCAAGAATATCAATAAATCGTCAAGGTAGATAATAATTATGTCGTTCATATCCGAGAATATTTCGTTCATCATTTCTTGGAATGTGGCTGGGCTGTTGCACATTCTGAAGTACATGACAAGCGGTTTGAAGGATCCTAGGTGGCATATGAAGGCACCTTTCCATTTGTCTCCTTCTTTGATATGGACATTGTTATATCCCCATCGGAGATCCATCTTGGTGAAGAGCTTGGCTCCTTTTAATTTATCTATAATTTGCGAGATTAAGGGTAGCAGGTAATTGTTTTTCACCGTTCCTTCATTGAGGTATCTATGTATAGTCCATAACCATGCACTTCTTTCCATCTTTTTTGGGTATGAAGAAGACAGGTGATGTTTGCAGGGATTTCGAGGGGTGGATGTACCCTTTGCTGAGCTGATCATCGATGAGGGCCTTTACCTCATCTTGCTCTTGCAGGCTGAGTTTGATCAGACGCCCCTTCTTTGGTAAGAAATTGGGTTTGAGATCCACCACATGGTCCCATGGTTTCCTTTCTGGCATTCTCTCACTTGCCTTTTTGGAAAATACGTCTAGATAGTCGTGGTATTCTGTTGGTACTAGCTTAGCAGCTTCCACGGCATCTGGGACGTCTATTTGTTCTATTTTGTGACTATGGTATGTGTATTCATTTTCATGAAGTTCGGTTTTCGATTGTGCGAGATGTTTAAGTGCTGCATAACTAGGTGGGCACTTATCCATGGTGACTATTCCTGTGATCCAATCTATAGTAGGATTGTGATTGCAGAGCCATGTGTATCCTAAGATTAATTGGTTCTTTCCTAGGTTGGTGACGTCCGCATTGACTTTCTCATGATGTCCTTGATAGTCTATAATTAGTGAGGCAATATATGCGATACTGCCTGCTGAGTTTATTGATCCGTCTACATTGTAAACTGGTATCACCATATCGAGAGGTTGCATTGGAATATGGTTTTCCTTTGCCCATGTTT
The DNA here is from genome assembly GCA_038090455.1 of Garcileccinum viscosum. Taxonomy (NCBI): domain Eukaryota; kingdom Fungi; phylum Basidiomycota; class Agaricomycetes; order Boletales; family Boletaceae; genus Garcileccinum; species Garcileccinum viscosum. The sequence continues at coordinate 12,792 of JBBPMT010000284.1, forward strand.
GATCGATAAATATTCCTATGGCACCGCTGTCTAGCAAGGCTTGACATTCTGTTTTTGTGGTTTTTGTAATTATGTCGATTTTTACAAATAGCTCACAGAGTGGTTTGAGGGTCCTCACGCATTGCTCCGTCAGGTTCAAAGACAAGCTATTTTTATTTTTTATATAAGCAGAATTAAGTGTCACTTCCTGGTGACTGCACTCCTTTTTGGAGATCACCACTTCAGTTGAGATATCTGGTAGGCTACCACATCGAGATATCAGAGATAAAGTACAAGAAGAACTATTGTCAGCTATGCTAGAGAAACTATTTGACGTATGTAAGCGAAATGGGTGGGTACTATCTTGGCGTTGCACCCTCGATTGATCTGGGACTAGATTAAAAAAAGAACTATCTAAAGAAGAAATGAAACTGGGGTCTGTATTGATCATACTACTACCTGACATAGACGATCCTACTCTTTTCCCTGGGTGGCTTCGAGGTCTTGGAAGTATGCTCAAGCTGCATCAAAGTCCATTCTGTGAATTGCGGCTTGCCAGTTAATTTGCCCAGCTGGTCTGGGGTTGGAGAGATTTGCAAGGGGGGCAGGTGTGGCATGTTGGTTTGTTTGAGCAGTTCCTTCTGCGGCATGCACTTTCTTTGACTTGAATTGGGAACATTTCTTTCGGTGTCCCCTGCGTCTAAACCCACATTCATTGCAAGCGGTGCTTTTCACTTTGCAATCTCTTGCCAGGTGGCCTTCTTTGCCACAGTTATAGCAGCCCCAAGTAGACTGGCCTATGTCTTCTCAGTTGTTGGAGGTTGTGCGATTGATGTCTATTGCATTGGGGTCGCGTCGAGATTGGTTCGCTTGGAACTGGGATTTGAATGACTCGATCACGTTGGCATATTTTTGTACCATGCCTATAAATTCATGGAGGCCAGCAGGCCTTTCTTGTTGCATGAACATGTGGTGGACTATATCTTGCCGCACAGATTGCTCTAGGAGCATAATGCCTATTCCTTCTTCAACTTGCACTTGATCATATAGTGCTAGCCATTGGGTGAGGAAGACTTGCATCCTCTCATTCCATCCTTGTTTCCGGGCGATCAATCTCTGGGTGGCTATTTCCTTCTCATTTCCAATTCGGAACTGATCATTGAGAAGTTTTTTGATTTGGTTCAGCGACAACCAAGGTACATTGTTGTCACAGCGTTTCTTTATTTCTGTGCAGGCCCATGTGCCCATGCCGTTCTTGTTCTTTTCTCCGCTATCGACACCAATTCGCAAGAAGACTGCTAGGTTCCAGTCTTTTTGGCCTCTGAGGTGCTGTTCTCCAAATATCGACAAGTTTGTTTCGCGGAAGACCAGCATTTTGGTCCACCACTCGTCGAATTTGTTGTAGCTGCCATCAAACAGCCCTGGGTCCTTGACCACTTCCACTCTTTTCAACTTTGGTTCATCGAAGCTATTTGCAGCAGGGTGATCGTCTCCTCTCTCCTTGCGCTCTTGGTCCAACTGGGCCTCTAACTCTCGGTTTCTTTGTTCCGTTGCCATCAGCCAATCCATGGTCTGTTGCAATAGATCGCTTAGCGATGTGATCTGATCAGCGAGTCGGTGCCCACTGCTTGTTGAGAAGCCGAGGCGACGGCTGCTTATGGTTGGGGTGGTCATTTCCAAGTCTAGAGGGTCCAGGAGATTGTAGAGGTCGGACATTGTAGTTAAATTCTATGTGGGATTGGTAGTGGTCGAGGGTGTTGTCAATGAATACTGGTGCTTTGTCCAAGCAATGTTTGAGAAACTCATGTTGTAACTAGTCGGAGAAGTTGGGTGTGAATTCGATGGCATAGGGGGCATCCCTTACTATTGTGTCATTGGGATTGAAGTCTTCATCGATTGGAAGACATTCCGAGATGTCTGTGGAAATTGCTATGTAGTTTTTGTTTTTGAGGGCTTGCCAATCGTCACCATAAAGGTCTGAAAAGTCCATACACAAGGGATCTGTAAAGAAAAACTCATATGCATCGTGGTCACACACTAACTCTGTGATTGTTGAGGGTAGGGGAGGAACTGGGTGCTGCCTGGCTACGGCTGAAAATTTAGCTCTCTGAGGCTGCGACTTTTTAACTCGTAGATATCACGATGTGAGGTTTGCACGGTATGCTCTGCTGTCCTGACCCAATATGAACTGAGGGATTGATCCTTATTTTTCTGTGGCTGGAAGGGTCCTCTCGAATGAGGTCTACCCCAGCAAAGCAAACAGAATCGACACCAGACAAGCATATGTATGCAGTGGAGAGTTGGTCACAGTCCAACTGTGGTCACGGTACAACCACCTGCTATCCAGGAAGAGCCTTAACTCTGGCTATTGAGTGTGAACGATACAGTCCCTTGACACTGGGAGCCGCGTATGACAAGGTAAGAGTAAAAGTGGGGGCACGTAACAGTGCCGGTGAGGTGAAGTAGAAGAGAAGAGTCTGTTCTTATGAAAGCAACTGCTAGCCTATGCGACTAGGTCACCTCAATAAGACAAACTATGGAGTGGAGCATGTAAGGCTAGGAGGAATCTAACCAGAACAGACTGAGGTCTGCTGGTTGTCTGCATTCACATTATATACTATGTTACATGGTGCATGGACCAAGGTACAACTATCAATAAGCTATCTACTATTACTATGTAAGGTTATAGTGTTCTCATGAGTGTGGGAGTATTCCCATGAATGAGGTATACACATGTGAGTCTAGACTATAATGCCATAGATAAGTGATAAGGTCACATGATGTCACATGACTGATCATGTGATGAATATCAAGTCACGTGATCAGGAAAATAAAATGAATAAAAAAT
>JBBPMT010000285.1:0-17558 GCA_038090455.1 Garcileccinum viscosum
TCAAGTTTCTTGCGATAACGGACTTCGCGAGTGTTTGTGCGACGCCCATGACCATCATATGTAGGGGGTGGAGAAGGTGAACTGTGATGTTGGGGTAAGCAGGGCTGCGGGAGAGACGGAAATCATTTACCGTTCACGTTCGGGAGGGATGAAATCATTCAACCTAAGTTTTCGGTTAATTTCCTCGAGGCGTAAATGGATGGCATAGTTGTCAAGTTGAGCCTGTGAGACGCCGGCGGCGGAAATCGCTGTAGGCAGGCCCGGAATTTCAGCCTTGACTTCGCCCCAGCGGCTGCGCCGCTTGCGTGAACCATTCCCGTTAGCTGTGGGGAAGTAAGAAATCGCAGTCATCAAGGTTAGTATCCATTAGCAGCTAAGGTGGTAAGTGACTAAGCGGGCCTTGCTGGTCAAGTAGGAAGTTAAAGAAAAAAAATCCCACCGGACAGCAAGGGAAGAAAGTACGACATTGTAAGCGCCGCTATCAACATTCTTAAACTTACCTCCAGATTCGTCCGGAGTATCCTCTCTACCCTTTCTCGTTTCCGACTCCTGAGGAGGCTGACGGGGATAGGCAGAAGGAGAAGGCTGTGCAAGCTGCGGGGGACTAGTTTCTTCAACTGGAGCTGGTCCAAAACGGCGGCGAGTTCCAAGCGGAACTGAGGCGCATCAAAACAGGAATCAGGACAATGACCGACCATGAGACTCACCCTCATTAGTTCCAGTGACTTCACGTGTTGCAGGTCTCCACATTGCGACCGAAAGGAAAAACGCTGGCGGCGGACAACGAGAAAGACGGAAAGAAAGGCGAAATGAATCTCCGAAGGCTCGTCGTCCTTAGTAAAGTACAGGCTCCGCTCAAAATGGATATGGCTGACAAATACTTGCTCTGCCGCGCTTCGGACTGAGTGAATATTCCTTGGACAGCATCTTCATCGTCCCCAGCGTGGCGTACGTTGTCGCGTTGAGAGACAATGACCACCAAACGTTCTGCGGAAGGTAAATATACTCCAGCTATCCTATTTTTCTTCCCTTTCTACGCCTTTCTTGTAAGAACTTGTGGCCTCTACGTCGACAGTGAAGCGGCCCAAACGCAGTGCGGACGAGGGTGAATATATCGACGTCGATGAAGGGTTTACGAGTGAAACAGCTGTTGATACGGGTGTCGTCCCCCGTGGCGCAACTATTAACTTCAGCGCCCTCACACGCAAGCTTGCGGAATCACGACGCGCAGGCAACCCTGACGGTGAAGAGAGTTCCTTGGATGCCCACCGTCGCCAGCAGGACTCTCTAGTTTCACATATTTTTATGGCTCAAGACTTTTCGTGGCTACATTTGAAACCCGATCACGCCTCTCGTCCTCTCTGGATTAGCCCCGAGGACGGACACATCATCCTTGAGGCTTTCTCTCCTATCGCTGAGCAAGCTCAAGACTTTCTCGTGGCTATTAGTGAACCTGTTAGCAGGTGCGCCAGCGTTGTTTTCCTGTACATTACATGTTCATCGATTGCGCTAGACCAGCGTTTATTCACGAATATAAACTCACGTCATATTCGCTATACGCGGCGGTGTCAGTAGGGTTACAGACTGAGGATATAATAGAAGTTAGTCCTGATATTAGTGCTTTTATGAGCCATACTTATTGATTCGATTTCCAGGTTCTCAACCGCTTGTCGAAGGTATGTCGCCCCGACAATGAGGGGTCTCTAGGTCTGACGATTGCACAAGGTGCCAGTGCCGGAGAGCATCATTGGATTCATCCGGGAGCGTACCTTGTCGTATGGCAAAGTGAAGTTGGTTCTCAAGCATAACAAATATTTCGTGGAGAGTAGCCATCCAGAGACTCTCCAGTTATTGTTGAAGGACAGGGTCATCCGCGATGCACGAGTTGTATCTCAGCAAACCGATAACAGTATTCGTGCTTCCACCTTCACCACCTCAAAAGCTCCGGTAAAGGGAAATCTTGTCATCCCAGGAACCAAAGACGTAGAGAAAAAGAAAGACGAAAGTGTTGCAGGTCGACAACCTGGAACGAGTTCATCAGACACGGACCTGTTCACTTCGATAGTCGGAGTGGATACCGGTATGCCTCCCAAAACTCTAACATGTCCAGTGCGCTGAACATGGTCCGTCATAGACGATATCGAAGAGGATGACGACAACGTGCACGCGTTCGAAATAGACGATGCAAAAATTGATGTTCGTTCCCTTGCACTATCGTCTATACCCCATTTTTAAGATTTTCGCAGGATGTGAAGAAACGTTGTAACGAGTTGGAGTATCCTATGCTCGAAGAGTATGACTTCCGAAACGATACTGTCAATGCTAATCTGGACATTGATCTCAAACCTGCAACGGTGATCCGACCTTATCAGGAGACTAGCTTGAGTAAGATGTTTGGAAATGGGTAAGCTTATCTACAATGATTCCGGGGATATCATATAACTTTGAAATAGCCGAGCCAGGTCTGGGATCATTGTGTTGCCCTGCGGTGCAGGGAAGACCCTAGTCGGTATAACCGCAGCATGCACCATCAAGAAGTCATGCCTCGTGCTATGCACATCTTCGTAAGTTTAGTGTGCTACTACCGCACACCAGCGTTAGTTTATGTTTCCGGCGCAGCGTCTCTGTTATGCAATGGAAGCAACAATTCATGCAGTGGTCAAATGTCACAGATCGGCAAATCGCCATCTTCACCGCAGATCAGAAAGAACGGGTACGATATTCAGTCTCGACCTCTTGCATGCCTCTGACATCACAAACTAGTTTGCCGGTGATAGTGGTATCGTGGTCTCGACTTATTCGATGGTCGCGAACACTCACAATCGGTCGCATGAGTCGAAAAAAATGATGGAGTTCTTGACCTCCAGGGAGTGGGGATTTATCCTATTAGATGAGGTTCATGTCGTCCCTGCGGCTATGTTCCGACGCGTTGTGACCACTATCAAGGCACACTCGAAACTTGGTCTTACTGGTGAAACATCTTCAATGGATACTGCATGGAAACTGACAAACGACTACAGCGACACTCGTCAGGGAAGACGACAAGATCGCAGATCTCAACTATATGATTGGACCGAAACTCTATGAAGCCAATTGGATGGATCTTGCTGCCAAGGGTCATATAGCCAATGTCCAGGTTCGTAATTTGATTATCGTGTGTATGCTCGGTTACCTAAATAACCCAGTGTGCCGAGGTTTGGTGTCCCATGACGCCAGAGTTCTATAGGGAGTACCTTCGAGAGCAATCGCGCAAACGGATGCTCTTGTACTGCATGAATCCGAAGAAGTTCCAAGCTTGTCAGTTCCTTATCAAATTCCATGAGGAACGCGGGGACAAGATCATCGTGTTCTCCGATAATGTCTATGCACTGGAGGTGAGGTGCGATCTCTGAAGCATCCTTTGGGTTCTCATGCCACATCAAGGCATACGCGAAAAAACTCGGAAAGCCTTATATCCATGGTGGCACTGGCCAAGTAGAAAGAATGCGAGTCTTACAATGGTTCCAGCATGACTCGAATGTCAACACCATTTTCCTTTCCAAGGTAAGATCTTATTTTTACGGCGTGCTAGGTGCCTTCCATTTCTGTCGATTCCAACAGGTCGGCGACACGTCAATTGATCTGCCCGAAGCCACTTGTCTCATTCAAATCAGCTCTCACTTTGGATCACGACGACAGGAGGCACAAAGACTAGGTCAGTATTCTAACTATGACAGGTGTCACTCAACTAAACTTGGTACAGGCCGTATTCTGCGGGCGAAGCGCCGCAATGATGAAGGGTTTAACGCCTTCTTCTACTCCCTCGTGTCCAAGGATACCCAGGAGATGTTCTACAGCACGAAACGACAGCAATTCCTGATTGACCAGGGATACGCGTTCAAAGTCATTACACACCTCGATGGACTAGAGGACCTGGAGGATTTAGTTTACAAGACCAAGGACGAGCAGATCGAGCTTATCTCATCGGTACTCTTGGCCAACGAAAGCGCGGCCGAGCTTGGAACAGACATACATGCTTCGGAAGGCGACCTTGCGGGGACTATCACCTCCAAGGACTTTGGAGTCTCGAAATTCCCGGGCGCTCAACGAACAACAGGCTCGCTCACAGCATTGAGCGGCGCACAGCACATGTCGTATGTAGAGCAGAACAAATCCGCCAACAAAAAGCTGGCACGAGATGCAGCGCCAAGACACAAGCTATTTTCCAAGCGCGATAAGGATAAAGCAGCGGCGAGAAAGGAAGCTCGGGCGTCGGGACGGGGATAAACATTGACATCGATACTAGAACTGCCATGTGATATAGTGCACGGTATTCTGATCACTCACAGATCTGTCTGTGATGGAGGACCGATGGACATGTTGTCTAGCGCACCAGGGTGCATTGGATGTGTGCCTTGGACAGGCCCAGGTTCGAGCAGCGTGCAAGGCACGTGAAAAACCGATCAATCCCCCGAAATCCACAGGGTGCCATGAACACGAGGGGGGGCGATTCTGACTTCCAAGGGGGCCCTGCAGCAAACGGGTCACTGTCAAATTTACGCAAGTTCCTCGCAGCGAGAGGGACGGGACTGGGCACGGTCCAAGTGACTGATGACGAGCATGATCTTGATCCGATCAACGATTGCGCAACCCCCCCAAGATTGACAGGAGTCGAAGAGCGGCTGGGAAAGGCGGCATGGCGACTTCGTGCGGAGATCTAAAAATGGTCTGGGCCGCAGCCGACCCCGATCGAACCCGCATTTATGCGGGATGTGTGATCCTTTTGTCACAAAGATTCAATATTCCCGATGAAGTTCAGTTCGGAAGGTCCCTTTTATATGTTCTCTTGAATTTCCTTTCCTCTACCTCCTTCCTCCTCGCGTTCACCTCTTGCAGATTTCCCCACAACCTAGCGCTCTCGTTTCTATCTAAAATGTCTTCAAAGCGTGGCCGCAAACGAAACGACAATCTCCCCCCTAACAGAGCCAGAGATGTGCAACGAGCGTTTCGTGCGCGAAGAGCCGCACATCTGCAGGTGCGGGGTTTTTATCTTCTCTATTTGCAATTATACGACCTATCGTCCGACAATTTCAGGCTCTGGAGTTGCGTGTGGCCGAGCTGGAGGAAGAGAACAACTGTCTGCGGGCAGCTCTGAACTTACCTCCTGCTAACCGCCCAGCGCTCGGTAAAGGTCCGACAGGAAAAGACAAACCAAAGACCCTCGATGATCCTTCGGTCTCGCAGTCCGCATCCAAGAGCCGTGATTCTTCCCCGATAGGCGAGTCACCCTCCCCAAGAAGATCCGAGTCAACATCACCGTCGGTCATCGGCGGGGCGAGTCTGCGCACTCCTCCTATCATTGAGGGCGACTGGGAAGAGGGATTCATGATGGATGACCAGCAGTCGACCAACTCCCATATTCCGTCTACACCCGCTGTGTCCGCATATAACATACGCCCGGTCGCGCCATCGTCTGTTCCCCAAAAGAGTCCACAGCAATTCACTTTCTCCACTCCCATGCCCCCCCGCGCCCTCGTTTCGAATAATGTGTCCAACCATCCACTCCATTCAACGAGCTATGCGCACACCACAGATAGGCCTATAACAAGCGGTTACAACGACATGAATTACCTGCTCTGTGACGCACGGGAAATGACTCATTATTATCAGCAACCTTCCTATTCAGCGGAGAGCCCCATTTCATCGCACTCACCCCAACTTTCCGTTCATTCACAACCGCCACATAGCGCCCAGCGCCCCAACATTCCCCAGACCATGCCGTTCCAACAGCGTCGCTCGCACACGGAACCACAGGCCTTCCGCTCACTCAGCAGCGACCTTCATCTCCCCAGTCCGCCTCCGCACGTCTCGCGATTAGCGTCTTCTCCTCCCCCGGCGATCCATGACGTGCGATCGCGCTATACCTCACATGGGAAGCACGTCAATCCGCTACCTTGATCATCGGCCTCCCTGTTCCTTTCGCCTGTTTCTCTTTTCCCTTTTCCCTTCGCTATGATCCTTGTCCGGACATTGCCGTATTTTCAAAATCACTTCGACCACACACGAGTGATCGAGACTTTTTGTATCACTAGTTTGCGAATGCGTCTCGAGAGCTGTACCATGATTCCGCTTTATAGTAGATGTACTCTACGCTATTTACTAGTACGTCTTCTATTAATCGTCTTGTTCGACGTCACTTTTCATTCCGTGGTTTACGCTACTGTCGGTAATTTCCAGTTGAAAATGACAAAGGTATTTTAAGGTCGACTAGTCTTCACAGCCACAGGTGGGTGCTTCGTTCGCACGCGAGTCGGTGGCGATATCTGTGCCTGGTGTTTCTGCCAAAGCGTCCGGTGTCACCTGCCAGTTGTCACCCCAAAGTGGCGTCTCCCAGGCAGAGGCCACATGTCATCCCGGCTGGACAACCCGAATCATGATCAAGTTCGTCTCGCCGAGGCGTCTTGTATATTTACCTGCCGCCCCGTTGCTCTGCGCATTTCAATATCTTTAATTTTGCCACGAGATCTCCGATCCACTCGCTCCCCGGCTGATCCAACCGAAACTGACGATGACGAACGCCCGCAGCCCAACTAGCCTTGGGGCGCGTGGAGACGGTCACATGCACTCATCATATATACACACACAGATATCAACAGCAAATGGGGATATCATCGCGGTGGAGTTACGCCGCAACGTCCAGTTGGCACCAGTTAACCTTGCCTTCCGCGCCGTACTTGTCCTCCAGCCAATCGTTGGCAGCCTTAAAATGCCCGTTGCCCAGGAATCCTTTGTTAGCGCTCAGCGGAGAGGGATGCTGTTCCATATTCAGTAAGTGAGGAATGGAGAGGTAGCCCATCGCCAAGCACATACCGCGCTCTTGAGGATCAGGTGCTTAGTCTGATCTCATCATATCAATTCAGATACGCCGAGAAGCAGGGGAAAAGGTACGGACCTTGTTCAATTTGGCAACCCTTTTGCCTGCCCACGCCCCCCAGGCGAGGAATACGACACCGCGTCCGATTCCGCGCGCGTCGGGGTCGCTACGGCCGGCCAAGTTTGCGCCGCCGTACTTGTCAACCACGTCGACGACCTTATCCGTGAAGTCCTCCCAACCCTTTCCGGCATGTGAACCGGCTTGATTTGCCTTTACCGTCAGACACGTGTTAAGCATGAGGACACCGTTTTCGGCCCAGGCGGACAGGTTTCTGGGTCACGATGACTGTTTTAAGCACTGACGTAATCTTATCAGATGGCTTACCCGTGTTGGGGAGGTTTGAATTCGGGGTACTCTGCTTTGATCTCGGCATATATCTGCGGTCCGCTTGTTAGGTACAGCCAAGTTTATGCGCTAACAATAGCTTACGTTCCGTAGAGACGGCGGTACGCTGACGCCCTTTGGGACAGAGAAGCAGAGTCCTATCAAAGCCGTCTTCAATATCAGTCTCGACTTCGGTCGCTTCGGTCGAGCAACAAGGAGTCCGATGCGGCACTGGCGGCTTACCGTGTGCCTGATTGGGACCATGATAGGGATCCTGGCCGACAATAACGACCTTGACCTTGCCCAATGGCGTATGCGACCAAGAGTAGATATTTCGAGCTAGACCGCCGCCACGATGGAACATGAATCAACTGGGTTAATATAGAAGGAATCAACGCTTACGGGATGGGTAAACCTTGAGGCCCTTTACGTCGTCATCTGGACCGGTTACACCTTCCTGCCAGAGAAATTTCTTTAGAGATATGAAGTATGGTTTCTTGATTTCGTCTTTGAGAACCTTGAGCCTAGAACACAGTCACGTGAGTCTTGACTGACAGTGATAAGTCGTCACTGCACAGACCAGCTCTTGCCCATGCACTCGCACTCAAGCGCGAGCAAGTGCTTGTGATCATCTGGAATCGAGTCGACGTATTCTTTCAAATTGAAAGGAATAGAGTTGAGGCGTTGGAGGCTGGAAGAGCCCGCCTTCTTTGTACTGGCGACGCCTGCTGGGGATGGAGATGGCTTGGCGGAATCCAACTTTGCCTTCTTGGCTTCCGGCTGCCCAGACTGTTCGGGTTGGGAGTTCCTTGGAGCTGCGAACATGTCCACGAGCGTACGCTGCCGTTTCAAAGGGTTTGATGCCGCCTGAGTCGCCTCCGAGTCGGACGCCTTGGGCGCCGTGGACGCGTCGCGCGTCGCTGAGACTGCGGGAGATTCCAGGTCTGCGAGGTAGACGACGCGTGCATCCTCAGCCATCTTGAACGAAAACAAGACGCGAAAATGAGCCTCGCGTGACGCGTTTGCCGACCGAGGGCGCTAGCGGGCTGGGCTGCCTATTAAGTAAATGTCCGGGACCGTTCCAGACCGACTGGACCCGGCTCGTTTTGTCCAACACCTCCTTGAAATCCGCCAAACTGCCTCGCTCAGCCTCCTCCCCGTCACCGCCCTCCGCCAGGAATGTGTCTGGTCGCGCCGATTCATCAAAGAAACCCTTCCTTAATATCCGGTCTTCTAGACGTCGTCCGACCTCGCTCTCCGCAGACGCAGCACCCCCAAATGGGAACAACGTCGATCTGAGCTCCACGTACCATGCAGGCTCGTCGAGGTAAAGACCGCACTCAGAGCCCCTCCGTCAAGCTGACATGCAGCACAGCGATGACTCAGACTCGGACACGTCCGGTGGCGACACGGACGACGGACAGCAACACCTCGGTCGCGGGCGTCGCACATCCTTCAAGACTCTACGACAAGACGTGCGGGATGCATTGAGAAAGAAAAGGCAACAGATGTCGCCCTCACGGAGTACTTTGACCTCCGTATTTGCTGAGAACGTCGTGGAGCAGAAGGCGAATGGCATGTCATCAGGGCGTAGGCAATCGTTCACGCGGTCACGGTCACCGCACATTCGTGCAGCGAATAGCTCTGGACAGAGTCCCCATCAGACGGCAAGCGCACCCATGTCTCATGCCCGTCATCGCTCGCTGCCGACATCGTTTGTTCTGCTCCCTGGCGAGATTTCCATTCATGTTCCAGCACTGTTGAATGGCATGTCCTGGACGTTCTCCGCCGATGCCCGAAGACTGGCCGAACATCTTTTGCTCCTCGGATCGTTATTCTATGCGAATCGGAAACTAGCTTCGGTATCTACACATTTACACGCCTCTGGCCCTTCGGTATCATCAGGTGAGTCCTACTTAATGACAAGCAATTTTATGCACATCCCCATTGCAGGAATAGACTTGCTCATGATCATCTGCATTATTTATGTCATCTGGAGTCACACCTCATTCATAAAAAAGGCACCTTCTCCGCCCCCTTCTGATGTGGACGATATCCGTGCCCCGTCTCCTCGCATAGAATCCCGCGAAAGTAGACGTGCTGGCGGTCTCCGTTCACCCCAAAATAAGACACATTTCGGATTTGTATGGATGAGCGTGCCAAAGAATTACAGGTACGTCTGTTTCCCGGAGGGGCGTGCACAACTTTACTCACACCTTTCAGGGACTGTTCCGACGATGGTGCTTTAACAGGGCTGCTGTTTGCACCCCTCATCGCTATTGCCCTTTTGTCGTCCTCGCTCCGTCAAGCAGCCTCACCTGATCCTTCGTTATTGCCCCCTGACTGGCTGATAGAAGCTCCCCGTGTTCTAGAAGATGCACGTACACCAATATCTGCCCTGAACGCTTTAATATTGTCTAGATGGAGCCTGGTTGATTATGCAACGCTCTGTTCCTTCATTCTCCTGGTCCAGATCATCTCGTCATCATGGTATGAGGCGAGGTACCGACAAGGACGGAATATACCTGACGGCGAGCGGGGCTCTGTACCACGCAGCGAACTAAGACGGACATGGACATATTGCATATACTCGAGTGCCCTCGCGCTAGCCGCGCTGCTTGTCCGACATCTGCTTGCAAGTAGCAGGATCAACCTCTGGCAAAGTAAGAACCTTCTAGCTGTGCGCATACGATCAGCTCACCTCAATGGTTAGACCTCAGCCATTTGGATATCATTATAGGCTCCGTATTCTTTCAGTTCTGCCTATACATTGCATTGAGACTGGCTCACGGAGGTTTCACGCTTGGCGAGCTTGCGGTTGTATGCTTTGGTGGACTGTCCCTGGGTATGGAACTACTGAATCTTACGAGGGCACAGGTGAGTGTGCGAGGGTTGAAAAGCAGCGTGTTCTCAACTTTTCGATCAAGTTATGGCCAACAAGAACGCCTTTCATCAAGACATTTCGTCTTCCGACCCCTCTTCTCACTTTCCAGGTGGCTCTCGTAGCGGGATCGTTGCTCACTGGGTTCCTACTTTCTCCGTTGCTCGCACTCTCTCGCCATATAGCGCAGCGTCCTGTTCGTCGACTTAAATTCCCCCAGGAGAAGCCTAGACATCGACGAGCGCTGGCTGCTGGATTCTATGTTGGCTCCATTGTGATCGTAGCCGGCCTCATCGGGTCATGGACGTGGTTGTGCCTTGGCAAACGTGACCCGTGGTTGTGGGCGATCTTTTGGGTTCTGCAAGGAAGGAGAAAGTGGACTCGGCCACTGCTACTATGTTACTGGGCACTCTTGGGTAGCATAAGCGTTGCGGGATGGAACCGACAGTTGTCGAGGTTCCGGAAGTACAAACCACGGAACGGTACGAATAGCTCTGGAGAGAATGGGACCCTCTCAGCGCAAACAATCCAAACCCAGAGATTTACAGAGACAGCCACAACGGCTGCACCACCAACGGCAGGATTAGGGCTCGCATTTGCGAACCTGCCAAACCTTCCGAACCTTCCAAACTTGCCCAACGGGACCCAGGTGGCGACAGACCTATTGGATGCTGCTGACAAGCACGTTCCAACGCTGAGTATAAATGCCCGCCGGAAGTTTTTTCATGCGTTGGCAGTCGTAATGTTTTTACCTGGCGTGGCCATTGACGTCAGTGGTGTCTATTTATGTCATGCATCGTTGCTAACGAGTGCACTGCACGAAACAGCCTGCGTTTACGCACTTGTCGTTCAGCGCCGCGTTTGCCTTGTTTATATTTGCCGAATATGTGCGATATTTTGCGGTATACCCGTTCGGTGCATCAGTACATCTGTTCATGAACGAGTTCTTGGACCACCGGGACCGGGGGACCGCAATCTTGAGCCATTTTTATCTGCTGACTGGATGTGCGGGGTCAGTGTGGCTCGAAGGGTGAGTGGTATGTTCAGTCGGAGGATGGAATACTGAGCGGACGTGATCCAGGCCGTTGCGGATTCTGATGTATACGGGCATTCTTGTGTTGGGCGTGGGGGACGCGCTGGCGTCGATCATTGGAAAGCGGATTGGAAGGCACAAGTGGTCAGCGAGTTCATCCAAGACGATCGAAGGGAGCATCGCATTTGCAGTGTCCGTGATAGCGTGTGCATGGATTCTGCGTGTGGTTGGGCTTACGGAGCGGTTTTCGGTCAGCGTGTCTGTTGAGTGTTGTGGTGCGAATCTGATGCTAACGGAATGGATCTAGATGGCACGATACGGGGTTGTTGCAGTACTGTCGTCGGTGTTGGAAGCGCTTTCGGAACAGAACGATAATTTGACATTGCCTCTGTACATGTGGAGCATGCTTGTGGTGGTGGAAGTCATGTGACCTGGTAGTGGTTAGTGGGGAATGTCAGTGCTATTAGTATTCTCTGTTCTCTGCCGTCGTCGAAGTTTGTGGTACGTGTCTTGCGATTGTGTGTCCTACCGAATATTTCGACGAGTTGGACCGTCCCTATGCTCGTTCATACCAACCACGTGATCATGCCAATCCCAGATAATGACCCCCGCGCCTCCAAGCTTGCCCTCCCCGCCCTCGCGACGCCCCTCCAGGACAACCACTCCTGCCAGATGCCCTTCCAGCTATTCCTGAACCCATCCGAGCGCGTTAGCAGGCAGTCAAGACCAGCGACGGCTTCCGTCCTCGACGGACCCTCCTCCTTTGTCCTTCCGAGTCCCTTTCAAGATCCACCCGTACGTTCTTTCATCTTTCATGACTAATCACACGCCCACCCTCTTACAGCCGACGCCTCCTTCCCGCACCGACGCCGATGCTTCCGACCCCGCTCCTTCTATGAACGGTATGTGCTCTTCGTCATTACCTCGCCTACCTCTCCTGATTCTCCCTCTGCCCTGACTCCAAAGACCCCTCGCCGCACCCGTCCGATCCACGATCACAAGCGACGCTCCCCTACTACGATTGGGTCTCCTTCATGTCTGCCTACGCCTCCGGCCAGTGGAACCCCCACCGCACTCCACATCCCCCTCGTTCCGCCTTAGGTCCCACGCCAACCAACATGCGCTCCACATCTGACTCTCCCGCCTTTACGTGTCAGAACAAATCAAGTCAGATTACTGCTTCCTCGTCGGAATTCCCGTTTCCTCCGCATCCCGTCTTCTTGTCATCAAATTCTGACTCCACAAGTGAGAAGGAACCCAAGAATCAGCTCACGGTTTCTCCAGAGAAACACTTCTCCAAGCTCCCTCCGCCGCCTGCGTCGCTGTTCGGCCGTCGGTTTCGTAAATCGTTCAACGATCTCCGGCAAACCACTGGTCACGTAATGCACCTTTCTCTCGACGGTGCACAGGGCTTCACCATGGCCCCAGACGCGACCACCGCAGCAGCGACCATGCGTTGGGCGGCTGCGAGAGTAAACATATCCCCCCTTGCATTGCCATCTCCCGAGCATGAACTCACAGACCCTATGCGCGGTGTGCACGCTGCCATCCCCGGAGCTCATGCACCCGAATATAGCCCTCCGCTTAATCCAGTGACCCCGGGTACCAACCGCAAAACACGCCTGGATAGTTTCTGGGAGGGAACCCAGGACGTGAGTGACGACATCGACAGGCTGTCAACGTTCCAGAACTCAAATCCGGCGTCGCCAACACGCTCTACGATAGATGGAGACGCTCGTCCTCCTGCCGATTCGTCTTGGAATACTCTCTCTTCCTCAGCGCCTCAGTCACGACAATCGCCCGAGGAACACGTCGAGGAGGATTATTTCACCGCGTCTAGTTCTCGTGCGAACACCTTGGACACCGACTTCCGTACCACCCCCGAGGTACCCTCTTGCCAAGACAACGAGCCTCTCGACACGAACCCGTCAGCCACTTCTGCCTTGCCGCGTAGAGCATGTCTTACCCGTCATACATCTTCTCCTTTACCGGCTTCAGCTGCCGCAGAGAGAAAGAATACAGGGCGATCAATCTCTGAGACGGTAAGCAGCTATCGAATGGGACGCGCTGCCAAGGAGGAACAGTTGTTCTTGGAGCTGGGATATCTTGCCCCTCCTAATCCCCCGGATGAACTCGAGCGGAGACGTGCATTATACAAGTGTGTTTTATGTTCCATACAGGGACTCGCAACGATGATATGCTGACGCGTCGCGATCAGATTCAACATATGGAACACCGCACCCGATATCAATTTCGATCGGATCGCTCACTTGGTCAAGCTTGTATTCAATACCAAAAGCGTGTGTATATCCCTTATCGACGGTACAGAACAGTATGCCATCTATGTTCTGATTCGATGCATCAGCTCGCTAACTTTGAGGCGATAGATGGGTCAAGTCACAATGTGCGTGTTCCAGGTTCATCGCCTACTTTCTAATTATACATTGATACGCAGGTGGAGCATCATTCACGCGTTGCCCTCGCCTGACTTCATTATGTGCACATAGCATCCTACAGCGGTGCGTTTTTCTCCATCGTCACGTGTCGTTTTCTTGACATTCAATCCCAGATGTGACGAACCTACTGTTATTTTGGACACATTAACGGACTGGCGATTTGCGAAGAATGTTCGTGAGAATGTCGTCAGATTTACGTGTATCCGATCGTTGACGGCCAAGTAGCCCCTTGTGACGGGGAGTCCCTACACTCGATTCTATGCGGGTGCACCACTGCGAACTCAGGAAGGGTATAATATTGGCAGGTAATACATTCGGACGTCCTGCCGCGAGAAGCTTATGTAGTGGTAGTCTGGCCCTGATGGACGATTCGCCCAGGCAAGATTTTTCGCCTCGTCAGCGGCATACTCTCAAGGAATTCGCGGTGGGTCAAAGATCAGGCATCCTTCGCAATACTAACTGGTATCAAGGCTGTGGTGATGCGTGAGATGGAATTATGGAGAGACAAGGTTCGTTCGTGCCTCTAAGAAACCATCTTTCTATTGACCCGCTTCAGATTCAACTCCGCATACGAGACAAGATTCAAACATCCGTGGGATCTTCCGCATTTGTACATCAGAGCGACTTCCTAACGCGTTCCTAGATGGAACATTTTAGTAGAGAATGCCTGGAGATCGACCAGCAAGAATCCCAGAATGCCGATATGTACGGCTCTGCATCCATGGACAAGGTGTACGACCGCGCAGCCAAGCTGGTGAAGCGCACGCTGGACGTCGAGGAAGTCCTTGTCATGGATGTCTCGCACTGCGATGTGCTTGAAACACTCAGCACAGAAGCGACTGTGTCGGTGGTGATGCACCATGGCAATGGACAGACACGCCCCACTTCGCGAATACTTACTGCCGACGAGCAAGGCAAACTTAACGCGTTCTTTGAGCAGTTCCCCGACGGCAAGATCTCCGAAGGAATCTTGCCGGTTTGCTTTCGTCCATTTATACCGACGCACATACAGTATGCTTTGAGTGAGTAGCCGAGCTTGTCTTTGTGGTCAACTGTCAACTCGTCACGATAAAGCGGTCCCGGTCTTCAACATAGACAAGCGACCTTTCGCATTGATTTGCGCGTACAATGCCTCGGACCCATCACGGCGTTTCGTAAGCAACTTATATTGCCCTATGTCGTTTTGCTTATCGCCTTTCATATAGTTGGAGGGTCATGAACTGTCTTATTTGCGCGCTATCGGTACTGTTTGACATGCGCAACATAAGAGTATCTATTTAACGCTGTTTCAGGTGTCATCATCCTCTCTGCCGTGCTGAAGCGGCGGATGATACTCGCAGATCAGGCTAAAAGTCTATTCATATCGAAGTAAGCCATCTTGTGCTGCTAGTCTGGTAATGTCTGACGAGGATCCAGTATATCCCACGAACTGCGAACACCACTTCATGGAGTATGTTGCTTATTTTTATTCACCGCGTATCGTCTTTGATTGAAGCGTATGTATAGATATTGGCAGCAGCGGAGCTGCTGGCCGACACTTCATTGAACCACAGCCAAATGTCATTCCTGCATACTGTCCAGGCATGCGGTACATCGCTCGTGGAAACTGTGAATCATGTCCTAGACTTTACCAAACTTAGCGGAAATATGAAGTCGGGCGGTGTTGACAATGTCATCACTCGGACAAGGTTTGTGATCCGCAATTTTATAGAACCCAAACTTGACGTTGTCCAGAGTCGATCTGGAACAACTTGTCGAGGAAGCGATCGACGGATCATGGATAGGTTATTGTGCACGCAACTCGTCCATGGGTTCCGAAATAGGCAGCGTGTATGCCCCTAATTCGAATCAGAGAACCTCGAGCATGATGACCGCTCCCGAGGCTTCGCAGAATATTGAGATTGTCGTTGATATCGACCGTCGGGAAGGAGTAGGTTTATTGAAACAGGCTTTTCGCGCACTTGCTAAACCGGATTCACGTAGGGGTGGATGCTCAAGTGCGATAAAGGTGGTATACGCCGGGTGTTGATGAATTTGTTTGGGAACAGCCTAAAGTTCACTTCGGTAGGTAGATCAAACGTTTATGTACACTTTCGCTCACCGGGTGCATACAGAGCGGTTACATTCACGTGTCGCTGAAGCAGCTCACTACACCCGATGATGTCATGGATAACACGGTCAAGATAGAGTTATGCGTGAATGACACTGGGAAAGGTATCAGTCCAAATTTCCTCAAGGTGGGTTACTTCATCTCAAGGGTGGAATTTCGTTATTCATGCAACCATATCAGAATCATCTATTCCGCCCGTTCTCTCAGGAGAACCCTCTACAGGCTGGCACGGGCCTGGGTCTTGCGATCGTGAGCAGCATCGTCCGGTCTCCGAGTGTCGCTGGAAAAGTAGAGGTCGTCAGTGAAGAAAGTGTGGGCACGGATATCAAGGTGGTCTTCGAGGCCGAGGTACTCCAAGAGGGCTTGAGCAATACTCAAGATCGGTTCTTTTTTGGCGATCAGACGCCACCACCGGTAGTTTCCTTCCTTGGTTTCAAGAAACGAGGTCGTGGCGTTCAGCTTCTCAACGAGGTACTCCGGAAATATATCATTACTTGGTGGGGTTTCACACCTCAACGAGAGGGCGCGGAGCTCGGTGATATCGTCATCCTCAACGAAGATCCATCACCCATTGTCACCGCCCTCGAGAAGTTGGACACACACCGCTCGTTCATCATTCTTTCTTCTAGCCGGGGGAGCCCTCGCATCATGGGAATCTGCAACACGTATGAGAATAACGGTGGTTTCTGTCGCATCGTACACAAGCCCGGTGGGCCTCTCCGACTTCGCACTGCCCTAAAACAACTTCTCCGAGCGAGACAGCGCCGACAACATCGTATCTTGGACTTTCCCAACTCAGGAATGAGTTCTGAAGACAGCATCTCTCTTCAGTCAACCATCTTCGCGGACGAATTTCCAGATTCTACCCTCGAAGCGCAACGACGTGGTAGCATCGATAACTGGCGAGATCAGTCAGCGTTACTGGCTACAAACATTCCTACCGTCACAGTGTCTGTATCACCCGAGTCCGAGAAAGACATTGTCTTCCGACCTGCCGATGTGACAATGCGAAACATCAACAACTCGACGCTCGCTGTCGAAACCAACGGCAACCTGCTGAAAGCGTCAGCCGGGTCCAATGAACCGATCAAATCGTGTCGAAAGGTGCTAGTAGTGGAAGACAATAGCATTCTTCGTAATTTGCTGTGGGTGATATCATCTTTGCCCATGCTCGTCTCCACTGACTTGCTTGCATGGTAGTGCCAAGTGGCTCACGAAAAAGGTGCGCGAGACCACGAACCGCGATGATGTATTCTCATATTCTCAAAGGGTTTCGAATATCGCGAGGCAGTAGACGGTAGCCAGGGAGTCGAGATCTTCCAGACAGAAGGCCCATTTGAGTGAGTGGTGATACACCTCCTCTAGCCCTTGTTCTTATGTTGGGTTAGCGTGGTGTTGTTGGATTTATCTATGCCAGTCCTTGACGGTTCGCCGCTCTCTGTTTTGTCTGTTATCCATCGCTAAATTCTTCCTTTATAGGAGTCGGCGCTACTGTCCAGATTCGCCAAATCGAGCGTACGCGTTTGAACCAGCCGTCGAGTGTAATACTCGCGTTGACAGGCATGTCCTCACTCGAAGACAAACGGAAAGCCTTCGAGGCCGGGATGGACGGATAGTGCGTTTCCCGCCCATCGACCTTGTCGGCCACTGACACGATCCACAGCCTGGTCAAACCTGTCGCATTCAGAACATTAGATGACATGTTTCATAAACTGGGTCTCGCTTGACTCAGGTCATTATTGATCGCATTCATAATGTACATGCACACGCACAACGATCTCGATCAGGAGCCCCGCACCACTCAGACATTGATCATTTTTACTGTTTTCGTTTTTTTTTTC
>JBBPMT010000287.1:0-16038 GCA_038090455.1 Garcileccinum viscosum
TGGCAAGAACAGGTTTGGCGAGGAAAGTGGATTGGAGTTTGCGAAATGCCGTTTCACAGGTGGGGGACCAATTCCAAGGCATGTCTTTCTTGGTAAGGTCGAGGAGTGGGCGAGCGAGGGTGGAGAAGTTGGGGATGAATTTTCGATAGAAGTTGCAGAATCCGATGAAGGATCTGACTGCCTTAACAGAGCGAGGAGGGGACCAGGTTTCGATGGCAGAGAGTTTCGTGGGATCCATCTGCAGCGAACCTGCCTTGATGACGAGACCAAGGAATTCGACTTCGGGTGCCACGAATACGCACTTTTCCAACTTGAAATAGAGTTGATGTTCTCGGCCACGTTGGAGAACCTTCTGGACAAGAGTCCAATGCTGGAATAGGTCGTCGTTGTGAATCAGGAAATCGTCCATATAGATGATGAGCCATCCCTCGGCGATGTAATCTCCGAAGATATGTTGCATCAGAGCTTGGAAGGTGGGGGGGGCGTTGCAAAAGCCGAAAAACATAACGTTAGGTTCAAATAGGCCTTCAGGGGTGATGAAAGCAGCTTTCCATCGATCTTTGGGACGAATGAGGACATTGTTGTATCCCCATTGAATGTCAAGCTTGATGAAAATGGTGGATGGGCGAAGTTGATCTACAAGGTCGGAAATACGAGGGAGTGGGTAGGCGTTCTTTACTGTATGTTCATTTAGGTATCGGTAATCTTGACACGGTTGGAGCGAACCGTCTTTCTTAGGGACAAAGAAGAAGGGAGAGGCCTGAGGAGATTTTGAAGGAGAGATCTTCCCAGAGGCGAGGTGTTTGGCGATGAACTCCTTGCATGCTTCCCGTTCTTTCGGGTTGAGGGGGTATACCTTAGCTACTTTGGGGACAAAGGAATCCTTAAGTTCTATGGCGTGGTCAAAAGGTCGAG
Organism: Garcileccinum viscosum; assembly: GCA_038090455.1. Lineage (NCBI taxonomy): Eukaryota > Fungi > Basidiomycota > Agaricomycetes > Boletales > Boletaceae > Garcileccinum > Garcileccinum viscosum. Next base: position 916 of record JBBPMT010000287.1, read on the forward strand.
ACGGGGGAAGTATTCCATCGGGAGGTTTCGCGAAGACGTCAGCGAAGGAAGCGAGTTCAGGAGGGAGGACAACTTTTTCCTTTTCCTGTTCCATGGCGAGTTCGGTAAAAAGGGTGGTCTTTCGAATAGAGAGGGGAGAATCAGAGAGGTAATGAACCAAATATCTTTGAGAAATGACGGCGGGATCATCTTGTCGAGGAGAAGAGGGACAATCAGGAATGGAAACGACACTAGTTCCCCAGTTAATGTTCGGATTGGTATCCTGTAGCCACAGGAGGCCTAGGATGACTGCTTCCTTTCCACAGTTAATTACAAAGAAATCACGAAGTTCCTCATTATCTCCGATTCGCAACAGAAGGGTCGTCTTGAGGCGAATGACTCCGCTCTGGTTGGGGGTTCCATCTACGTTGGAAACCGCAAGAGGTTTAGGGATCTTTGTGGTCGGGAAGCGATGAAGTTGGACGAGAGAGCGATCAATGAAATTTCCAGTTGCTCCGCTATCGATCAAGGCGGAAGAGTCGACGATTTGTGTACCAGTTTTTGCGGACAGGGAAATAGGAATTCGGATCGATTTTTCGTGAGGCGAGGTACAAAATACAGGTGCTAGACGATGAGGAGAGGAAGACGTCGAACTAACTCTCCTTTTCAAAAACCCTCTTCGCTATCAGAGGTTTCAGCAATGGTGGTGGCTATGGAGACTTCGGGAGTTTCTTCTACGGGTTCTTCCTCGTAGATGGTGCGGAGTACCTTAAGAATTTCTTCCTTAGAAACATTGCGGTCCGCGACGATCTGGTTGACATATTTTCTGAGGGCAGAGGGGGTTTTAGGAGGGTGAGGGGTAGAGCAAGGGGAGGAGGACGAAGAGGTCGACGAAGAAGAGGAACTATGGTTGTTGGCACGGCAACCAACCTTGTGATAAACGAAGCAGCGATTCTGCTGAAAATGGCGGGCTTTTTCGACAGAGGAGAGGCGAACAGCGTCAACATCCATGGCATTAGGATCCCTGGCAGAATGAGAACTGTTAAAGTATCCTCCTCGACCAGAGGTGATGTCAGCGATGTGGCATTGTTGGGCGTGATACTTGGCCACTTGCTCGATCCAGTCCTTAGCTGTGGTAGGCTGGGTCTGTTGGGAGAGGATCATGACAACGAGTTTGGGATCCATCCCAGAGGCGAGGTGTTCGAGGAGGGTGGGCTCATCCGAGATGTTGGCCCGTTGGGCGAGGAGACGAAATTCGGTGACGTACTGTTGGAATCCGCTATCCTTATTGCAGGTATCCTGGTGGAGCGCGTGAAGCTTTCGCCGAGCTTCAGAGGCAATGTTGAATGGGTAGAAGGTGGCAATAAAGTCCTTCTCCAGACAAGCAAACGTTTTATCGGTGGCGGGGACAGCGCTATCATTTATCTTCCCGTACCATCCTTCCGCAAAGGGAACTCCATTCCCCTTGGTCATCTTATTGAGAAGGACTAGGACCTTCACAGCATCATCTGCATACACAGCAGCATTCATCGTAAAATAGGCCTTCATGGCCTGCAGCTAGTGGTTGGCATCTTTCGTTTCTCCCGAAAACGCGTCAGGGAGACCAGCTTTTAGCTCAGGGCGGGACATAGAGGCGGCGGGTGGGGGGGACGAGGGTCGAGAGGGAGGAGGGGAATCTTCTGTGTCAGAGGGGGGAGGACGAAAGCCGCGATAGGTAGAGGACGAAATGTTGGGCGGTCTGCTCGGAAGCAGGAGGCGAGAGAAGAGCTAGTTCTTTTGTTACACTGGGCGTTGAGTGCGTCAAGCAATACCACAAGCCTAGACGAGAATCTCACGAAGAGTCCATCAAGTCTAGCTTGGTCGAAGGAAAGGTCTCTCTATCTTGCGTGTGCACACCAAGAGCTCGAGGCAGCTGAGAATCGACGCTGAATTGCGTAGAACTAGCTAAGGAACATACACCATTGTGCTATGGGTATTTATAGAGGAGAGTGCGATGCACGGACCAAGCTATGTTATAGCAGTGAACGAGAGAAAGACATAAAGAGAAATCGAGATGGAATGTGATGGAATCGCATGGAAGGAAAATGAGTCATCTGCAGTAAGAATGAGTCAGAAGCTGCAGAAGGCTATACATACAAGATAAGAAGATAAGGCAATAAGGCAATAAGGCAATAAGGCAATAAGACGATAGGGTGACAAGAAGATAAGAAGATAGGAAATTAGTCCGAAGACGGAGGAAGAGAAAACAGAAGGGATCTGTCGGCCGAAAGGAAAAGAGGTGAATTGACGTGAGAAAATGAAAAGGGATGGGACAACGCAACGGTACAACCCTCAGGGACTATGTCGACTGTAACATAGCCTATACAGTTTCCCATTCAAAGCTTGTGATTATCGAGGTGACCTAGTCGCATAGGCTACAGTTGTTTTCATAAGAACAGACTCTTCACTTCTACCTCACCTCACCGGCACCGTCAAGTGCCACACCCATTATATTCCACTTTGCTTTTTACTCAGCCAAAGACTTGTTTAACAAGCTTTCACACCAATAGTCAGACCCCAGACTTAAGGGGACATAGTCGATCGCCAGACTCAAGACGCTACCTGTAATAGTCGGGCGGTTACTCCATTACTGTAGAAGGACTGCAACCTTCTCTCCACTGCATCTATACACTCATCTGGCATAGCTTTCATTTGCTTTGTCAAGGTAGACCACATTTGAATGGATCCTTCTGACCACAGAAAAATAAGGATCAATCCCTCAGCACATATTGGGTTAGCACAGCGGAGACAACTGTGCAAACCTTGCATCATGATATCTACAAGTTAAAGAGTTGCAGCCTCGGAGAGCTAAATCTTCAGCCGTAGCCAGGCAGAACCTGGTTCCTCTCTTACCACCGACCATTGTGGAGTTAGTGCTTGACCACAACAAGCACGAGTTTTTCTTTACAGAATGAATCTAGTATATGGACTTTTTAGATTTATACGGCAATGACTAGCGTGCCCTCCACAACAAAAACTACATAGCCATCTCCTCCGACATTTCTGAACGCCTTCCCATCGACAAGGACTTCGATCCTAATGATACCATTGTATGAGATGCCCCATATGAAATAGAATTCGCATCCAACTTTCCTCATTGGCTCCAACATGAATTCCTGGAGCACTACCTAGATAAAGCACCAGTCCTACTTGACGACATCACTGATTTCTATCAATCAGAAATCACCTTCAATTACAATATCCGGTTACTCAATAGACCCAATGGATAAAGTCCCAACCCCCATCACGAGCCACCGTCACCTAGGCTCCTTACCAAGCAGCAAGCACCAACTCGCCGATCAACTCGCATCGCTGCAAAGACTCCTGTCTGATATGGCAATCAGGTTGGACCGAACAGAAGCTCGAAACTGAGAGCTCGAAAGCCGAATGGACCAAGAGCAAGAAGAGAGAGATGACTTCTGCCCGGCAGCGGAAACATTTGACAAGCTCAAGTCCAAATGAGCAGAAGTTGTAAAGGACCCTGGCCTCTTTGATGGGGCATATAACAAGTTTGATGAGTGGTGGACCAAAATGTTGGTTTTCTGCGAAACCAACTTGTCAATCTTCGGGAAGCAATGTCTCGGAGGATAGAAGGATTGGAATTTCATAGTATTCTCATGCATAGGAGTCGAATCTGGCAAGAAGGACAAGAATGGCGCCGGTGCATGGGCACATACTGAAATCAAGAAAAGAAGAGACAATAATGTTCCCTGACTCAGCCTGAGTCAAATAGAAAAGCTACTCAACGACTGATTTAGAATCGGGAATGAAAAAAAGATAGCTACAAGGCGACTCATTGGTTGCAAACAAGGAAGAAATGAGAGAACTCAAGTTTTCTTGACACAGTGGCTCGCTCTTTACGACCAAGCTCAGGTCAAAAAGAGCACTGGCGTCATGCTTCTGGAGCAATCAGTCCAATAGGACATTGTAAGGCATATGTTTATGCAATAAGAAAGGCCCGCTGGCCTCCACGCCTTTATTGCCGTGGTCCAAAAATACACCAACACCATCAAGTCTTTTGAGTCTCGATTCTCCTCAAACAACGCATCACGTCGTGACCCTAACACGATGGACATTGATCAAACACATACCGACAACTGAGAAGATATAGGCCAATCATCTCGGGGCTGTTACAATTGCAGAAAAAAAGGCCACCTTGCAAGAGACTGCAAGGCCAAAAGCACAGCATGTGCTGAGTGTGGATTCCAAAGAGGCAGGCATCGAAAAGAATGCTCGCAATTCAAATCAAAGAAAGTTCATGCTGCAGAAGAAACTGCTTCATTAAACCAACATGCTGAACCACCCCACCCCTCTCTCGCAACACTCTCAAACCCCAGACCAGCTGGGATACCAAACTGGCAAGCCACCACATGCAGTATGGACTTTGACACCGCCCAAGCATACTTTCAAGATCTCAAGACCACCCAGGGAAAAGAGTAGGGTCGATCACATCAAGTAGTGACTTGACCAATACAGACCCCATTTTTATTTCTTCTTTACATAGTTCCTTTTTCAATTTAGTACCTAGCAGATCGAGGGTGCAACGCCAACATAGAGCCCACCCATTCCAATTACATACTCCGAATAGCTTTTCTCCTCTTTCTAACATGGTGACAGCAGGCGAATTTGCGCCCCCTGCTGACCAGAAGATCCAATCTGATATCCCTCTCATAAATAGCAGCTGTAATTTAGATAGTCCTTCTTCCTCTCCCATATCTCGATGTGGTAGCCTACCAGATACAATAACCAAAGCAGTGAACTCCAAAAAGGAGCACGGTCACCGGGAAGTGACACTTAATTCTGCTTACACACAAAATAAAAATAGTTCTTCTTCGAACCTGACAGAGAAACGCATGAGAACTCTGAAACCGCTCTGCGAACTATTTGTAAAAATCGATATAATCACAAAAACCACAAAAATAGAATGCCAAGCCCTGCTAGACAGTGGCGCCACCGGCATATTTATTGATCAAACATGGGCAAAGGAACAAAGAATCCCAATGCAACTGCTAGACCTCGTCATATAAGTATATAATGTCGATGGAACAGCAAATTCTGCTGGCGGAATAGCATATACCACTCAACTTGTTATAGATTATCAGAGACATCATGAAAAAGTCACTGCCGATGTAACCAACCTCGGTAAAAACCAATTGATCTTAGGATATATGTGGCTCAGGAACCATAACCCTTCGATCAACTGGATAGAAGGCATAGTCAAAATGAACTGATGCCCACCTTTGTGCACTACTCTTAAAGCGCACAACCTAAATAGAACAGAAAAACACGAGATCGATTGTGGATACCACATAGCTAAAGCTGATGATAGGAAGTATGTACCCTCGGACACCATGGAGGCAGCCAAACTAGTACCTCCCGAATACCATGATTACCTCGATGTATTCTCCAAAAAAGCAAGCAAGCGAATGCCCGAAAGGAAACCATGGGATCATGCCATTGATTTAAAAGAAGACTTCATGCCAAAGAAGGGGTGTTTAATCAAACTCAGCCCACAAGAGCAAGATGAGGTGAAAGCCTTCGTCAACGATCAACTCTCTAAGAGATATATCCGCCCTTCTAAATCACCACAAACGTCCCCAGTCTTTTTCATCCCCAAAAGGATAGAAAGAAACGCATGGTCATGGACTATAGATACCTGAACGAGGGAATGGTAAAGAACAATTATTCACTGCCCTTAATCTTGCAAATCATAGACAAGCTCAAAGGAGCTAAATTGTTTACCAAGATGGATCTATAATGGGGATATAATAACGTCTGTATCAAAGAAGAAGATGAATGGAAAGGAGCATTTGTATGTCACCTTGGGGCTTACAAACCCCTCATTATATACTTCGGCATGTGTAACAGCCCTGCCACATTCCAACAAATAATGAATGAGATCTTCTCTGATATGGATGATTGCATAATCATCTACTTGGATGACCTTCTGATCTTCTCAAAAGATGGTGATAGAAAAAAACATATCGAATTAGTATGTAGAGTTTTAGAAAAACTCCAGAACAACAATTTGTTCGTCAAACCTGAGAAGTGCTTCTTTGGAGTCACCAAAGTCAACATGCTAGGCATGGACGTCTCCGAACATGGTATCTCAATGAACCACGAAAAAGTCAAAGGTGTCCAAGATTGGCCGGTACCAACAACATTGAAAGGCGTGTGAAGTTTCTTAGGTTTAGCCAACTTCTATCATCACTTTATAGCAAACTATAGTCTAATCGCAAGGCTGTTACATGACCTAACAAAGAAAGATCAACCCTGGATCTGGAGAAAAGATCAACAAGAAGCATTTGATATGCTCAAAAAAGCATTTATTATGGCCCCGGTACTGGCATACCTGGATGATACCATACCATATAGAGTCGAATGCGATGCCTCAGACTTTGCCATCAGCATAGTCCTATCAACTAAAATAGATGACAAATGGCATCCCGTGTCATATATGTCCCATAGCATGACCCCCGAACAACGAAATTATATCATAGCTGATAAGGAAATACTTGCTATCATCCTCGCATTGGAACAATGGCGCCACCATTTAGAAGGCGCCCATTATCAGTTCAAAGTGTGGACAGATCATAAGAATCTCCAATGGTTCATGAAAGCGCAAAACCTTAATAGATGCCAAGCTCAATGGGTGATGTATCTCTCAAGATTTGATTACATACTTGTAAACAAACCAGGTACTTCCATGGGAAAAGCAGACGCACTCTCTAGAAGAGAGGATCACATGATCGGGATAGAAAACGACAACAAAAATCAGATTGTTATCCCCGATCATTGTGTGCAGGTGACACTTGATATAGCCTTGTTTGATTGGATCAAAGAAGAACATAGTAAATATAGCAACCCTGATGGATCTTCCAACCAAAATAGGTTATGGTACTATAATAGTAAAATATGGGTTTCCACAGAAATGTGGCAAGATATCATAACCGCCTTCCACGATCACCCCCTTTTTGGCCATAAAGGCACTGAAAAGATGCAGGAATTCATATCTCACTATTATAGTTGGCCTGGAGCCAAAAATGACATAGTTACTTATTGTAAATCTTGCGATCGATGCACAAGAATGAAACCACAAAATAGAGCCCCTGCAGGCAAACTCCAACTACTAGAAACACCAGAAGGACCCTGGAAGTTGGTATTTGCCAATTTCATTATGGGACTACCCGAAAGCCATGCATTTAATAGCATCCTCATGGTCATAGACTAATTCTCTAAAGAAGTCATTTTCATACCCACAATCAAAACGGTAACCTCAAAAGGAACAGCCGAACTTTATAGAGATTATGTATGGTGCCATTACGGCTTACCCGATAGCTTGGTCAGTGACCGAGGACTCCAGTTCGCATCCCAGATGATGACAGACTTACTTAAACTATTGAAAATCAAAAAGAAAATGTCATCGGCTTATTATCCACAGACCGATGGGCAGATCAAATGCGTGAACAGGGAACTAAACCAGTACCTCCGCTTGTACATCACAGAAAAACAAGATCAATGGGCCGAATGGCTAGCTCTCACCCAGTTTAATATTAATAATACCAAATCGTCGGCAACTGGTTTTGCCCCATTCCAGCTCACCAAGAGCTATAGCCCCTGTATAGGTTTCAAAAACACCCTCGCTAAAGTGCCAGCCACTCTAGAATTCACCAAACAAATGAAAGGCAACCTCCAGATAGCCAAGTGAAACCTCGAAATGACACATTATAGGATGAGTCAGCAAGCTGACAAATATTGCTCCCATGCACCGGACTACAAACCGGGTGATCTTGTACTCTTGTCCACAGAACATCTCGATCTCACTGAGCGACCTTCAAAGAAGTTGATGGAATAATGGATTGGACCCTATCAGGTCACAGACGTGTATAACAATGCTGTCAAATTATTACTTCCAAAATTGAACCATGCACATGATGTAGTAAATGTGTCATGTGTTAAACCTTATATCGAATCACTCGAAGGACAATCAATCCAATGTCCTAGACCAGTATCCATTGACAACAAAGGAAATGAAGAATTTGAAGTGGATTACATAGTTGATTCCCACCCCATAGGTCGTGGATTCCAGTATCTGGTGCACTGGAAAGGATACGACGATTCAGATTGTACTTGGGAAAGTGCGAGCAACCTTATGTAAAAGGTTGGCTTCGAAAGCAATCATGGACTTCCATAAAAAGAATCCCTCGGCCCCACGGAAGCTCCCAATGGTGTGTGCGCTATTCGATTCCCTCTTTACAACAAAAATAGAAAACTTGACATCGGGTTCTACCACCAAACCATAAGCAATCTAGAATCTCGCTCATAGAAGGGGAGTAATGTTACAAATTCCCTCCGTAACCTAACTTTTTCTATTTTATTCCCTTTATTTTCATGATCACGTGACTTGATATTCGTCACATGATCAGTCATGTGACATCACATGACCTTTTACCTTATCTATAGTCACCTGACCTTATCAGTAACATCATAGTATGTCATAATCTAGACTCACACATTGTAGCCTCATTCATGGGAACTCTCCCACACCCGTGTGAACACTCTAACCATATATAGTAACCATAGATAGCTTATCGTCAGACACAGCTTGGTCTGTGCACATGTACCAGTAGTATATATACTTGCAATATAGTGACCAGCAGATCTCAGTCTGTTCTGGTTAGATTTCCTAGCCTATACAGTTTCCTATTCAGAGCTTGTGATTATTGAGGTGACCTAGTCGCATAAGCTACAGTTGCTTTCAACTTCAGTGCATTTTGACTTTGGTTTGTCAAACAATTCTGCTGTGGGGTGGTACTCTTCATAATCATCTCTTTCTTGGTCCACCTAGTCTATAAGCTCTTGGTTTTGCTGTTCAGTGTGCTCTAACCTGAGCACCATATTCAACAGGAGCCTTTGTAGTGAGGCAATCTGATCAGCAAGTTGGGCATTGCTGCTTGTTGGTGAGTTGAGGTAACAGCAACTCATGGTGGAGGTTGCAATCTCAGTGTCCATCAAGTATCCGCTCATTGTAGTTGAATGTTATTTCTAATTGATAAAAGTTGAGTGTATCATCGAGTAGGACAGGGGCTTTGTCCAGACAATTTTCTAAGAATTTGTATTGAAGCCACTTAGGAAAGTCTGGAGCAAATTCAATTGTGTAGGGTGCATCTCATACTATTGTGTTGTTGGGATCGAAGTCTTCATTGATGGATAAGCATTCTGAGATGTCGATGGAAATGGTGATATAGTTTTTGTTTCTGAGGGCTCTCCAGTCATTGCCATAAATGTCACTAAAGTCCATATACTATAAACATACAAACTTCTATGTGTCACAGTCACATAGTAACTCTACAGGTGTCGATAGCAGGGGAGGAACCAGGTTCTGCCTGGCTATGGCTGAAGATTTAGCTCTCTGGAGCTGCAGATCTTAAACTCATAGAGTCTGCGATGCGAGAGTTTGCACAGTTTCTGTCTGCTGTGCTAATCCACTTTGCGCCAAGGGAATTATCCTATTTACTAGCAGTTAGAAGGGTTTGCTTAATTGTGATTTATCTTGACAAAGTGAACTAGCTGTACGCTAGACCAGCATATAACAAGATGTGGAGAGATAGTATCTTTCTATCTATGGTAATGGAATAACCACCTGACTATTACAGATAGAGCCTTAATTGCTGGCTATCACAAGTTCTCCTTTAAGTCTGGGATCCAACTATATGACGATGAAAATAAGACAAGTGAATAAGGGTGGCATGTAACAGTGCTGGTGAGGCAGAGTAGTAGAAGGGAGTCTGTTCTTATGAAAGCAACACTAGTGCTAGCTAGACTACCTCAATAATCACAAACTATGGGAGGGACTCTATATAGACTAGTGGAATTTAACCAGAACAGAATGAGGTCTGCTAGTTATTGTATTCAAGTTTATATACTATACATGTGTGTGCACAGACCAAGCAGTGCCTATCAATAAGCTATCTAGGGTTACTATATATGGTTAGATGGTTCACACAAGTGTGGGAGAAATTCCATGAATGAGGCTACAGTGTATGAGTCTAAACTATGATGTACTATGATGTCACTGATAGAGTCAGGTGACTATAGATATGAGATAAGGTCACATGATGGATCATGATGGATCATGTGATGAATATCAAGTCACGTGATCGAGAAAATAAGGGGAATAAAATAGAAAAAGTTAGATTACAGAGGGAGTTCATAACAACTCCCTCCATAACTTAACTTTTTCTATTTTATTCCCTCTATTTTCTTGATTATATGATTTGATATTTGTTACATGATCAGTCATGTGACATCATGTGACCTTATCACTTATCTATGACATCACAGCATAGCTTTACATATGTAATACATATTCATGGGAACTTTCTCATACTTGTGAGACTTATATAGCTATATATAGTATACATTAATGAAGTATCTGTTGCGAATATCATCATAACCTAACTTTGCCCCTAGTCTAGGGTTCCATTTCAGGACTAGCCCCTCTTTCTCATAGCCACATGCTTATTCAGTACTACTCCTTATCATCAGGTTATCTTATTGGATTATATGACAGCACATAGACACTAGTCATATCATATGATCTATCATTTATTCTTTGTTTGTCTCTATTGACACTTTTATATAGTTTCCGATACTCAGCCTTTTAGATTTTCCTTGGTCTACGAATCTATATCAGTAATAAATCTTGTATCTTGATAGATCTTGATTCTTATCTCAATCTTACTTCATTTATCTATAGATCTGCCATACCTCATGGTACATGGCCATCTTTCATCTTCTCATGGCTGGCTTCCTGTTATGAACTCCCTCCATAACCTAACTTTTTCCATTTTATTTCCTTTATTTTTGCAATTATGTGACTTTATATTCATCATATGATCAGTCATGTGATATCACATGACCTTTTACCCTATCTATAGTCACCTGACCTTATCAGTAACATCATAGTACGTCATAGTCTAGACTCACACATTGTAGCCTCATTTATGGGAACTCTCCCACACTCGTATGAACCATCTAACCATATATAGTATACATAGATAGCTTATCGTCAGATATAGCTTGGTCTGTGCGCATGTACCCATAGTATAAATACTTGCAATATAGCGATCAGCAGACCTCAGTCTGTTCTGGTTAGATTCCCTAGCCTATACAGTTTCCCTTCTGGAGCTTGTGATTATTGAGGTGACCTAGTCACATAGGCTACGGTTGCTTTTATAAGAACAGACTCTTCTCACTACTTCACCTCACTGGCACTATCATGTGCCACCACCATTATATTCCACTTTACTCGTTACTCGGCCAAAGACTTGTTTAACAAGCTTTCGCACCTATAGTCGGACCCTAGACTTAAGGGGATATAGTCGATCGCCAGACTTAAGGTGCTACCTGAAACAGCAAGCGGTTATACCGTTACCATAAAAAGAAGAGCACCTTCTCTCTACGCTCGCATATATGCTCGTCCAGCGTAAGATGCTAGTTCACTTTGTTGGGGTAGACTCCAATCGAGGAGACCCTTCTGACTGCTAGACAAATAAGGATCAATCCCTCAGCACATATTGGGTCAGCACAATGGAGACAACTGTGCAAACCTTGCATCACGATATCTATGAGTTAAAGAGTCACAGCCTAACTGAGCTAAATCAGGAGCTGTAGCCAGGCAATACCTGGTCCCCCCCCTCATTATCGACCCTCGTGGAGTTAGTGTGCGACTGCAATGCATACAAGTTTTTGTTTTTCACAGACTCCAAGTATATGGACTTCAGCAATCTATATGGCAATGATTGGCGCGCACTCAAAAACAAGAACTATATTGCCATATCCTCAGATATCTCCACCTGCCTCCCAATAGACAAAGACTTTGACCCAAATGACATAATCATCAGAGATGCCCCATACATGATAGAATTTGCCCTCAATTTCCCCCATTGGCTCCAACATGAATTTTTAGAGCACTACTTAGATAAAGCCCCCATTCTTGTTACAGTTGACATAGTCCCTGAGGGTTGTACCGTTGTGTTGTCCCATCCCTTTTCGTTTTCTCACGTCGATTCACCTCTTTTCCTTTCGGCCGACGGATCCCTTCTGTTTTCTCTTCCTCCGTCTTCGGACTAATTTCCTACCTTCTTATCTTCTTGTCACCCTATCGTCTTATCGCCTTATCGCCTTATCTTCTTATCTTGTATGTATAGCCTTCCGCAGCTTCTGACTCATTCTTACTGCGGATGACTCATTTTCCTTCCATGTGATTCCATCGCATTCCATCTTGATTTCTCTTTATGTCTCTCTCTCGTTCACTGCTACGACATAGCTTGGTCCGTGCATTGCACTCTCCTCTATAAATACCCATAGCACAATGGTGTATGTTCCTTAGCTAGTTCTACGCAATTCAGCATCGATTCTCAGCTGCCTCGAGCTCTTGGTGTGCGCACGCAAGATAGAGAGACCTTCCCTTCGACCAAGCTAGACTTGACAGACTCTTCGTGAGATTCTCGTCTAGGCTTGTGGTATTGCTTGACGCACTCGACGCCCAGCATAACAATTCTTCTCAATGACATAACAGATTTCTATCAATCAGAAATCACATTCAATTATAATATCGGGCTACTCAATAGATGCCGATCTCCCCACCCCCACCATGTCATAGCCACCATCACCTCGACTCACCAACAAGGGCAGATGCCCAACTCGCTGAAGCAGTCGCATCGCTGCAAAAGATGCTGTCCGATATGGCACTTAGATTGTAGTGCACAGAGCAATGAAATCATGACCTCAAAAACTGGTTGGACCAAGACCAAGAAGAGCACGAGGATTATTGCCCGGCAGTGGAAAGCTTCAATGAGCCAAAGTCGAAACGAGTGGAAGTCATGAAGGATCCTAGCCTCTTTGATGGGGCATATAACAAATTTGATGAGTGGTGGACCTGTTACGAACTCCCTCTGTAACCTAACTTTTTTTATTTTATTTCTTTCATTTTCGCGATCACGTGACCTGATATTCATCACATGATCAATCATGTGACATCACATGACCTTCTACCTTATCTATAGTCACCTGACCTTATCAGTGACATCATAATACGTCATAGTCTAGATCCACACATTGTAACCTCATTCATGGGAACTCTCCCACACCCGTGTGAACCATCTAACCATATATAGCATACATAAATAGCTTATCGTCAGACACAGCTTGGTCTGTGTGCATTGTCCCATAGTATATAAACCATGAATATAGTGACCAGCAGACCTCAGTCTGTTCTGGTTAGATTCCTCTGACCTATATAGTTCCCCCTCATAGTTTGTGATTATTGAGGTAGCCTGACTCGCGTCAGAGTTGCTTTCATAAGAACAGACTCCCACTAAGTTACTCTATCTTATTCTGACACCAATACGTGTCACACCACCATATTCCACTTTACTCTCGTATTGGCCAAAGACTTGTTTAACAAGCTTTCGCATCTATAGTTGTACCCTAGACTTAAGGGGATAGTCGATCGCCAGACTTAAGGCGCTACCTATAATAGTCAGGCGGTTACCCCATTACTGTAAAAGGACTGTGACCTTTTCTCCACTGCATACATACACTCGTCCGGCATCACTTCCATTCGCTTTGTCAAGGTAGACCACAATCGAGTGGATCCTTTTGACCATGGAAAAATAAGGATCAATCCCTTAGTCCATATTGGGTCAGGACAGCAGAGCTGATACCGTGCAAACAGCAGCATTGTGAGCATCTACTGTAAGACTCGTAGCCTCAGAGAGCTAAATCTTCAGCCATAGCCAGGCAGCACCCGGTTTCTCCCTCCACCCCAACAATCACGGAGTATAGTGTGTGACCGTGATGCATACAAGTTTTTCTTTCAGCACCCCCAATATATGAACTTTGCCAACTTATATGGAGACGATTGGCGAGCACTTTGCAACAAAAACTATATCGCCATCTTGACTGACATCTCCGAAAGACTACCCATTGACGAGGACTTTGATCCTAATGACACAATCATGAGAGATGCCCCCTACACTATAGAATTTGCCCCAGACTTCCCCCATTGGCTCCAGCACGAATTTCTGGAACATTGTCTAGACAAAGCCTCCATCCTACTTGACGACGTAACCAACTTCTACCAATCTGAAATCATATTCAACTACAATATCGGAATACTCAATGGACACCGAGATAGCCACCCCCACCCAGAGCTGCCGTCGCCTGATGCCCAACTTGCCGAAGCAGTCGCATCACTGCAAAGGATGTTGTCCAATATGGCGCTCAGATTGGAGCAAACCAAAGAGCGAAACCGAGAACTTGAAAGCTGGTTGGACCAAGACTGCGAAGAACGAGAAGAATATTGCCCAGCAGCGGAGAGCTTCGACGAGCCAAAGTCGAAACGAGCAGAAGTCATGAAGAATCCCGGCCTCTTTGATGGGGCTTACAACAAATTTGACGAGTGGTGGACCAAGATGCTAGTCTTCCGAGAAACCAACTTGTCGATATTTGGCGAGCAATGTCTAGGAGGCCAGAAAGATTGGAACCTGGCAGTATTCTCTTGGATAGGTGTAGAATTGGGAGAAAAAGACAAAAACAGTGCCGGAGCATGGGCACGAACAGAGATCAAGAAGAGGCGAGATAACAACGTTCCTTGGCTTAGCTTAAGTCAAATAGAAAAGCTGCTCAATGATCGCTTCCACATAGGAAACAAAAAAGAGATAGCTACAAAATGACTCATTGGTCATAAACAAGGAAGGAACGAAAGAACTCAAGTCTTCCTCGCTCAATGGCTTGCTCTCTACGACCAGGCTTAGGTCGAAGAAAGCACCAGCATCATGCTGCTCGAGCAATCTGTCCGACAAGATATCATAAAGCATATGTTTATGCAAGGAGAAAGGCCTGCTGGCCTCCACGTGTTCATCAGCATGGTACAAAAATACGCCAATGCGATCGAATCATTCGAATTGCGATTTTCATCATCCAATGGAGCTCGTCATGACCCTAATGCTATGGACATCAACAGAATCCAAACCGACAATTGAGAGGACATTGCCCAGTCCAATCAAGGCTGCTACAACTGTGGCAAAGAAGGGCACC
>JBBPMT010000288.1:8660-19146 GCA_038090455.1 Garcileccinum viscosum
GTTTTTGAAGCGTTGTGCTTCTTGATCGGTGTCTCCAGTGTCACTCCACAGATCCTCTTGCCTCTTGCGGCCGATCTAGCTCCACCGGAACGCAGAGCATCCGCTATATCTGTGGTAATTTCTGGCCTCTTGCTTGGGATATTGGTCGCGCGTGTAATTGCAGGAATCATCGGCGACTTCATCACTTGGCGGATAGTCTACTACATGGCCATTGGCGTTCAGTGCGTTGTGCTAGTCGGCGCATACCTGGTCCTACCCGATTATCCAGCTAAGAATGCTGGCCTAACGTACTTCAAAATTCTATACACCATGGGCAAATATGCTGTGACAGAGCCGCTCATGATACAGACATCGTTTATCAGCTGCGCATCTAGTGCTTGTTTCACAAGTTTCTGGGTCACTTTGACATTTTTACTGGGTGGACCGCCATATTACTATTCGACGTGAGTAATTTGAGATGCATGTTCTTCCACGCTCATCTCCGTTTGTGTAGACTCAACATTGGCCTTTTCGGACTTGTGGGCATGGCTGGTGTATTCACCAGCCCTCTTACGGGCCGATTAATTGACAAACTCGTGCCATGGTATGCAACGTTGGTGGCTACGTTTATGCTTCTCGTCTTCCAAGCTGTGCAGACCGCTGGGGGAGGAATTAACGTGTCGGCAGTCATTATTGCCTGTTTTGGCCTTGATGTCGCCCGTCAAATGCAGCAAGTGTCGTTGGCGACTGCCGTATACAGGTATGTCTCGCTTTCCAACAGTGAGTGAACACCATGCCAATAACACGATAGCATCTCTGCCGATGCTCGAGCTCGCTTAAACGCTATTCTTATCCTTTCAGTGAGTATTTGGCTCTGTGTCGTAATGATGGTCCTTCCCACGCACAATATAGATCTTCATGGGACAAGTCATGGGAACCTCTGTTGGGACAAAAATTTTTGTCGAGCATGGTTGGCGGGCTTGTGCCTTGTTCATGTTGGGGTTAACTGTTTTTCAATTTGGGGTGCTGGTATTGCGAGGACCCCATTGCCCTCGGAATCATTGGTTGGGTTGGGCAGGTGGATATCAGGCGCGCAAAAGTGTGGTGAAAGGACCGGAAAAGGACGATGCTCCAGCCCTCACAGATGAGCAGCAGCCACAGGAAAAAATGGGAGATGAGTCGTTCTGAAAGAGTTCCAAGCGCTGCGCGACAAAAAGTGGATACCCTGTACGTTTCCAGGGCACAATGTACATCGCATGCTATAGAATCGGGGAGCATTGTTTCGAATATATAAAATGTAGATCTCCTGGCCACACAAACGAGGATGACTATAATCTTAGTTTCCGGTGTTTTCAGTACGGGCTGCACCAGGATTAATCATCGCAGACCTAACCATTAATTTTGATCATCGAATGCAATAAAAGAATAAAAGACCCCCCTTCCACACATGGAGTTGAGGAGATTGACAAGTATTTTATACTCGAAAATCTTCTAGTGACTGCTTTTCGCGCAACGTGGACGCATGAGACCTGCGTTTGTGCCTGGAGAGTGGCGCATTGGGACACAACAAGTAAATCATGATTTCAAGTCAATGTCTCCGCACAAGCTAAGCTCGATAACCCTCTTCGAAGTTCGTACGTGTCCCACGTTGTCACCGCCTAAGGACTAGTATGTCGAGTAACGGGCGAGCTTTGAAGTACGCGGGACATTGCGGGCCCGGGATCAACAAAACGCCAGCCCCCCATCCGTTTCGGACTCAAGTCCACCAGGAAGATCTTTCCTATGTGAACGATACGGAAGAGGTGGCGTATCAGCCCATGGTATGCAACATTGGTGGCCACGTTTATGCTTCTCGTCTTGTAAGATGCGCAAAAACCGTTGATCATGCTCGAACGTGTCGACAGTCATCAATGATTGCCTGTTTCAGCTCCGATGTCACCGGTCAAATTCAGCAAGTGTCGTTGGCATGGTGACTGCCGTGCACAGGTATGTTTCGCTTTCCAACAATGAGTGCCAGACACGACAACAAAATAATACCATCTCTGCCGACAGGCTGGAGCTCGCTTAAAAGCTATCTTCCCCCTTTCTGCGAGTATTTAGCCACACGTCGCGGTAATCATTCTTCCGAACTTGAACGACATAGATTTTCACGGGAACCTCTGTTGGGATAGAAGTGTTTGTTAAGCGTGGTTGGTGGGGTTGCGGTGTGTTCATGCTGGCGTTTACTGAGTTTCAACTTGGGGTGCCAGTATTGCGAGGACATATTGCCCTCGAAATCATTGGTTTGGTTGGGCAGGTGGATTAACAATGGAAGGTATTCCTCATGCTGTAGTCCCCACAGATGACAGAGGCCGAGACGGATCAATGTGAGAGCTCCGGGAGCGCTGCACGATGGAAGATGGATACCCTGTATGTTTTCAGGGCACAATATCTATCGCATGCAATAGCAGTGGACAGCACTTTTCCGGATATGTAAAACCCATAGCAGATCCGTTAGTACTCGTGGCCGCAGAAACGAAGATGTGACTGTAATTTAATTTTCTGACCTTTTCAGTAGGCTCTGGTTTGCGGACCAGGATTAATCATCGGAGCGCTAGAATTTGATTTTGATCACTGAGAAAATCAGAGGTGCCTACTTCCACGATCAGCAGATCTGTAATGGCGCTTTTCCGGTTATCAGTGCAGTCTAAATGGGACACCAGAAGAACACGTGCAGCGGAGACAAATGAATTTCCGAACAGTCGGAATAATACAGCTTGTCAGCCTGAGCACTGCGATAAAGAGATGCTTGTGACTTAGTGACCCCACCAAAATGTAGGTATTGATAAACTTTGAATATATGCTCCATCCGAGAGAATGAAGGAAAGATTGTCATGGGGTGGGCATTCTCAGGTTAGGTATCAGACAGTCTGCGAAAGTTCAAAAGTGAGAAACATACTAGTATATGGTGACCTTGTCCGGATAAGAGCTCGAATGCTGTCATGATGCACAGCAAGCAATTTTGCACATATTTTTCCGGTCTAAGGAATGTAGGTGATTTCTGAGCGTCCTTATCAGACTCAAGTTGTACATCACTTGAGAACCTATGCCTGCCGAAAAGAAGACACTGAGCGATCAGCTACCAGTTCGGATGAGGCTGTCACTGACTTACATAAGCCACGATCGGAAATGGTAAACTCTTCCCACTGACAGCGAAGACCTCATGAATTGAAACTTCCAAGTTAAATGCTGGGAGCGAGGAAATGTATTAGGCCAGTACACAGCGATAAGATGGGTTGTGAATATATGAATGCCTGTCCGGAGGCACGATTGATGTAGATGTGAATACTACATCTGAATAACACCTGAATCAGCGGCTAGATGCCAATAATTTCCAAGCCATCAGACCTCAGGCCTCAGGCTCGGGACTTCAAACGTGATTCGATAAGATATAGATTCGCATTTTCCGTGTGCTACCACACCCAAGATCTCATAACCGGCAAGATGAACTAGGGAACCTGCATTAGGCCAATCAGTCGAACTCAAACTCGTCCTCTAGCTACCTATTGTGACTACCTGGGGTAAAAAGGCATGCGACTGATAAGAAAGAGGATCAGGCTAATGACTGTGGCCTTATAAATAAATTTAAAAAATATCTTCCTAGGTGTTCATTTGATGACAGTGGAGAAGCTCCACCAATGCTCCACCAGGGCCACCACTAAGTTTGCTAGTAACTGAGTCGCTTCAAGTGCTCATTTGCCTATCTGGGTCTCTGCCGTAACGCATATCCACCCGTCAAGCTTACTATGCAAAATGCAAAATATCCCTTATTTTGACTGCGCTCAAGTTGGGACTCGTTGAGACCAATGTAATAAGACGGAACGTGTTACTAGCACACTTCAGCTGCCATTTTATGCTCGGATTTCTTCGCGGCATCTCTTTTTGCTACAGTTGTTTAATATTATAAATAAATATGGGGAGGAAAATTGCCGCATTGGCAGAAACTAGTCACTGGCGGGATCTGAACTTGGCCGCCACGCTCGGAAAACTTCTTCCTGACGTAGAACTTAGCTCACTCCGTTGCTTGCGAAATATTAGACTGAACCGCCGATGATCGGGTGAACTCTCTTAGGACTTACGTCGCACTATGAACGTCCCGGGTGTTCTTGCACCGTCCAGATTTCGCTACTATTGCTCAAAAGTTCCTCCGCAGGTATTTTATGACTCATCATAACGAACCCACTACTCACTCAGCGCTATGTTCACCGATCCTCGCGGATAATGAGTCTGCAGGTACCCGCATGATTCTAGACTCAGATTATCCCGTACTTGTATGTAGGTGTGACAACCGACTCAAACCTTGGATAGGTTCACGAAAGCCGCCGGGCGGTCTGCATACCTCGTATCTGGACTCGGATCTGAATTGTGGGTCCAAATTACCATGTTTTCCATCTTGGGTAACCCCGTCAAAGAAACGCCAAGGTGATATCGGGACTTGTTGCCCACTACTGATCGGAAACGCAGAGTCCAGTGGTCAACCAGGAAGATCGAATCATGTATCTTAGGAATCAATGTCAGTCAGATCGTGCCCGAGAGGAGCTTCAAGACCACTTGGCTAGACAAACTATTGGATACGTCTCGTCGTGACGAGGATAAATAACGGTCACTGTTTCGGTGCCTTTTCTTCTCAGGAGATGCCAGTCAGTGTCAGCTCTGTCCTTTTCGAGCATATCCCACGTATTAGGTCTAATAATCGTACTTCTAGTGACTATCGCGGAATTCTAGATAGTTTGCTTGACAGTGGACACCCAGACTTCAGGAGTTATGGTATTAGACCAAACTCATCGCCCGTGCCACCCACGTGTAACAAATTATGGTACAGCGCTCGATCAACTCTGGCCTTTAGTATGACAAGCGGGTCGTGCCTTTCCCGGATCCATTTCTCAAGGGCGTGGCAGTCATTGGCAGAGTATACGTAGTGCTGGTAAGTGATGGGGCAGAAGGGCATCTGGGAGCACGCTCGACTTGACGAATATCACAACCGCAGAGTAAGTGTGTTTGTCTGCACGCTTTTCTGGTCGCAGCTGGCACCGGTCAGCCGTGGTGATCTGTTGTAATGATGCCACCACCCTGTACCCCCCGATTTACTAATCATTAAATGTGGACACTTAACAATGTTGACCGCCTTGCGCCTTGCTTGCGCTTTCAGGGTGCCAAATAATTTCTAGGGCGCATCTTCAGTGCGAGAGTATCGGAAAGGACCCACGTGAACCGACCCATCAATGCATGCGTCATGTTTCAAGAGTGAAATTTTCTGACTCGTCTTGAAGCACAGGTGGAGCATCTGAATCTTCTCCTTTGAGCTGTTAAGTTTGACTTGCCCTCCAATGGCCGAGCGCAGTTCCTGCGTCCCCAAAACACCATATCCGACCCAGATACGGCAAGACAAGCACTTGGACGTTCTATAACGGTTGATCGATCCGAACCCTCAACACTGCCTTCCTCTCCGCAGCTAGCTGGAGATACTACGAGCGTCGGACGTTCCGCTCGGTGGACAACGCGATAGGCTGGATTACATTGGCATATGTCTGATGGAGACAGTGGACTACCCGCCTCTCCACGCCAAACCGCTATAGCTGGACACGGTCCTACTGACCGTTTCGAGTGCGCTCAGGTAATATGAAGCACATGCGTTAAACCCCGTGCCAGCGAAGCGCAAACATACCAACAACAAATTAGGTCTATCGCTCGGGATGCTGTCATGGTAGACAAAGCAGTACTAGCGAGCCCCTCAGTCCCTGAGATTCCTGTGTAACGCCGTTACGGACGCACCAAGATTCTGTTTCAACGAGGCCACATCGGCTGTGCTCTCCACAGGCCGCGGTGTGAGCGTCGGACCATGACGAATCTCCATATCCATTATTATCAGCCCAACGTTGACGTCGCCGCTCATAGGACGCTTTTGGAGTCCGATTTCCATTCCGCAACCAAGATGCCTGATCAGTGAAGTTGTCCGGTGCTGATGTAGAATGTTTGCAGGGAATTTTGTGACACAAAAGAGCCGGCGCGGTTCAAGGGGCAGATATGTCTTCAAAAATGTGAGTATCGATAACATAAAATTGCGTGACAGGGTATGGTATAAAAGCAGTCGTCGAAGCGACAGGCTGAGGTCTTAAAACCCTCCAACCTAATTTTCTCGCACCCCTCTTTTGTCACCCCCTCCCTGCTCACCCCTGAGTTTACTCTTTGGACCTGTTGTAGGAATCAACCATCAGGTGGCCCTTGGTGTCACTCCAGACCTTCTTTATTCTATGATTCCAATTCAACTGCATAAACATTTTCAATCGAAATTGTTATGCACTGATTTGGTTCATAGCCAATATAGTAGGATGGAGTGTCTCACTCGCCCTTGTGGTTGTTTTCATACATGCGTCCGACAGCTGGCGTCGAAATCGCTCGTCGTATCTCTCATCACGCTCATACGCATGAACCTCATGCCCTCTTCGTTCGCGCAGGCTCACAGGTGCCGCATTTCGATATTCATGTTTTCGTTCCTCGCGCTATCAAGGCGCTCGGCGTTCGTCCCGAAGTGGTTAAACTTTTTAATAATTTGAGTTGCGGCTCGCACCCTCTACCCCACATCCTCAATATGGAGATGTTCGCAGGAGGCGGGCACTTGTTTATCTTTTCATTCGTTTCATTCACTTGGTATATGCAATTTTCACGGTCTCGGTCGTTGTATGTAGCAGTAGTTCCTCCTCCCGCGCCGAGAGACGATCGACGTGGTGATCGGCTGCAAACACGGCACAAGAAGGCGCAAAAACCCATCGCCCAGTTTGTTCGTTCTGAATCCAGAAACGGTGTTAGTTGATATCACTAGCGCACCTTCTGCATTTGGTGCCATAGCGTTTAAAGATATGTTGTGCTTTCCGACGACCCTGAAAACGGAATCGAGCATCCAAGCATCACGTCAGAGCTGTGGAGGCACTCTTACGATACTAGCGCCAGTCCGGGTACTGATAAAGGATGTTACCAGAAAGGGGGCCCCGCTGTGTTTCCCAGCGATTTCCTCCTATGGGCTCACATAAGGACAAACATGCTGCGATGGGGATCTTGTCTGTGTCCGTGAAAATCCCAAGAAGTAAATCCAAAAAACAAGATCGGACACAGAAATGGACGATAAGGATGATCCGGACGAATAGGCTGCTGAGGAAGGTAGATTACAGTGACACAAACGAGGCAAGGATACAGAAACCGGGATTCACATGCGAAGGGTATGCTGATAGCTTTGTCATTTCAACAGTTCTTCCACAACTTTATCTTCCGATATATTTGCTACGTTCGCCCCACGGTAGTTCAACCTCCTGAGGACATCGATCTGCCCGTGAACGGATAGAGGTAGCCATGAGTATCAGGAAAAATATTCGCAAGTCTAATACGCACGACTTTCGACCGCTCAAACCCTAGTCCCTCAAATTGGTCTACGTGTGCCCTCTCGAGCCCGGCAATTGCGACTTCATCTCTCTGCGGCTCCTTTGGTGGGACTTTGCCTCTCGAAGCAGAGGCTCCGGCGTAGATTTGGGTCCAATATCTCGCCGTCTCCTCAAAGCTACGCTTGCTCGTCGTGTAGTGTTTGGCGACTTCAGCATCCTGAGGGTCATTCGGTTCAGGAGAACACAAAAGCGACTGGAGTGATATCAACGTGGACTTGAGCGTGAGAACTGGGGACCAGGCATCCTTCAGGATATCGAGGCAAATGGCACCGGAAGCCGAGGAGACGTTGGGATGGTACACTTTTGTGATGAATTTCATCTTAACTGGTTGGAACGGATACGACTCCGGGATCACGATATCCTGCAACCGTGTGGGTCACAATACTATCGGCACAAAAAAAGGAGGTTTCCTAACCACTTCGAAAGTCCCGCCCTCATATGGCGTGTCTTTTGGCCCCGGAAATGATCCCTTAAGATGAAAGGGAGAGTTATCAATGAGATCGATGCTGATGTTGGAGGATTTATCGTTTTTGCAGTCTAAGCAAAGCGTGAGCGGTGGAAACCCTAACAGGCAAGCAACCACTGACCTGTAATTTCCTTGTTTACTCGACGGAGACGGGCATCCATTATTATACAATATTCAAGAGTACTGTACTCCGTAGCAAGTGTGGTTAAGCGCAAGGAATGCGGTGACTTGATGAGTGAGTCTGGGAGGAGTCGAACAACAAGATCTTCTTCTCTAACCGAGTCACGTGACTTTATCACATTGTCCGAATCGGTCAATTCGAAGTCTCAGATCGATCCAAAGCTGATCTGAATACCCAGCACATCACATCTACTGGTCATATCAGCATAATCGTCAAGCCCAGTAATTTGTGGTCATGGCATCATCAATGCGCAAAAAGATGGAAGATTTTGTAGACGGTCTCCAAAATAACATTGTCATCGCGCTCGAGCAGCTTGATCCCCACGCGCCAAAGTTCAAGCGTGATGCATGGGTCAGAGCATCCGGAGGTAGAGGTCTATCATGCGTTTTCGCCTGCACGCCCGAGGTTGGCCAGACTACCTCAGCGTTAGAGACGAAACTGGAGAAGGCTGGAGTAAACGTGTCCGTCGTGCACGGCATTCTTCCTCCCGCTGCCATCAAAGAGATGAGAGCGGATCACTCCTCCCTTCCCTACGACGAAAAGACGAGCCTCCCGTTTTTCGCAGCGGGCATCAGCCTTGTCATACATCCTCGCAGCCCATTCCATCCAACCGTACACGCCAACTACCGCTACTTCGAGATTACCGAAGAACAGACGGGGAAGATCCTTGCTTGGTGGTTCGGCGGTGGATCCGATCTAACGCCGTCCTATCTTGATGACGAGGATGCAAGACACTTTCACACGACTTTAAAGAAGGCTTGTCAGAATGACGAGCTGTACGACATATTCAAAAAGTGGTGCGATGAATATTTCTTCATCTCTCACCGCCAGGAGACTCGAGGAATCGGTGGACTGTTCTTCGATGACCTCTGCAGCGAGAAGCATTCCCGCATCTCGGACAAAGTCCATAGGCCGAGTGACCCAGAAGAGATCTTCGAGTTCATCTCCCGCCTCGGGAATGCTTTCATCCCATCATATATCCCCCTTCTGCAGAAGCTCCGTGACGTTCCAACAGACCATCATCGCCGATGGCAGCTTTTGCGCAGAGGGAGATATGTGGAGTTCAACTTAGTGTATGATAGAGGCACAAGATTTGGACTGAAGACACCCTCCGCGCGGATCGAAAGCATCTTGATGAGCTTGCCAGAGACCGCGAGATGGGAGTACATGTCGGAACTTGGTGCGCAGGAAGGGAGCGAGGAGGAACGTATTATACAAGTGCTGAAGAATCCTAAAAGTTGGGCGTAACGGAAGCTTATTCTCCGAAATTACAATTGTATGAACCGGTTCATTATAATGCGAGATACCGGGAAGAATGGTTCAAAATAATAGATTTACGTATTACTTCGCGTCCAAAACGTACAGTTATCTACATACAGAATCCTGGCTCTGTACCTAAAACGTTCATTCGCTAGTAGGCTTGTTGATTTCCTGCTGAGTTTGACCTTTCTCGTTCCTCGCATTGCCTAATGTAACCATTAGTAAGTGACTCGAAATATCTGAGCGCCAAACTAACCAGAGGCTTGCTGGGACTTGTCGCCAGTGATGGCACCGACTACGGAGTCTTTGTAACCCCCTAACCTATCGGTGGCGCCCTCAACATAACCCTGTGCTTGAGCGGCCTTATACTCCGTCTCTCCACGGGTATGTTCTTCTTTGCCTGCCTGCGACCAGGATTGGGAGCCGGTCAGATCGCCAAGCTGCACTAACGTCAGCTCATGCTAGTTTCGTTAGCAAAAACTTACTGTCTCGACAATCGTCCCCTTTGCAGAGTGGAACTGACCAGAGGTCTTGCTACGAGGAGGTCAGTATTTATTCCTCATTTCGCATCATCTTGCCTATTCACCTAGGTTCCTGACTGGTCTGGTTGGACATGTTTGATGCGTGAAATAGATGGTACAGTGATTGATGTGTTGAGAGGGGGAAGATCTGATTGCAGGGCCAAGTGAGCCCGCCGTTCTTATATACTACTCAGGAGCACAGTACCCATTAGGAAAATGTGGTCATTGGCGCACCAGATGACATCATAGCTAATCCAGTGACGTAGGGGGAAGGCAGCGATCGACCGCGGAGTGTGGGTGATGGCTCAAATCCCGGGGCGCGATCGGGGAGAAAACTCCAACGACGCCGTCGGCCGAGCACTTCGGCTTGAGTTGGCGCGTTATGTGTAAGCCACGCCCACTTGGGTACTATGTCAATTTCAAATGTCTGAAATATCAGTAGAATACTTGCAAAGATATATATATATCCTAGAACAATCCTAGAAATGTTGTTTCTGTGGACTGTAAACACAGAAAAGGGGTATGACCATTTTCAGGGTTGAATTTCAGGAGAACCCAGCACCAGTGCAGCTTGTACATTCCTCTGTCAAGTCAGCGTGAGCGCTAA
>JBBPMT010000289.1:7395-19132 GCA_038090455.1 Garcileccinum viscosum
GGGTCACTTCCCGAATAAATAATGCTGTCAAGGACGTCTTTCTGAGCCTTGACCGCAACGAACTATTACAGCAGAGGTACCATGATCCGAAGACGTATGTCAAATATTACCAATGCATGCCAGATCAACTTTTATCGGTTCACACTCCACCGGCCGCTGAAAATAATTTTTTGACCGTCCATAGTAACAGAGAAGAAAGGAAATATTAAGTACTACTGAGGCTAGCATTCGAGTTGTGTTCGACGTCTGCGTCCGCCGGGGCTACTGCCACAAGTCCTGCGACGGATCAACAAGTCGCTCAGGCAGATGTGAATAACTCCTTAGCATATTATATGATACGGCGACGTCGACGACGTAGCTGCGTTCCAAGTCGTCTCCCCATTTCGAACCGTTGGCTCTTGCAACGTTTTCCACCAACTAAGGAAATTCTGACATGGTTTCAACTTGTTGACCTAAAGATGGCAACTCGTACTTAGATGCAGGGTTACCTTTCATAGGGTCAAAATTAAATTTAATGTAGTTTTCCCATTTCTTTGGAGTGAAGTCACCCAATCTGGTCAGAACCAAGAATCAGTAGTCCCCTATCACACTAATGGCAGTACGTTTCCAGCCTGTTTCTCCGTATTCACTTGCAACGTCCCACCAGACGTAAAGAAATTTGCCGCGACGCCAACTTGGACGTATACTGCTGGAAGTGCAGTATGTGACATGTTACGTCTCTCTATTGAAATTTGAAACATTGACCGACTGGGTTTTCTTTTGTTCTACGGCAAGAAGAGACTGCGGCATAACTAGTGCATCACAAAAACCGGATCGATTCGACCGTTAATAATCGCAAGGAATGCGGCCGATGGCCTGACAGATTCACGCAGCAGGTGGGTTCGTAACGTTGCCGCACCCACGAATGCTTACTTATCTCGCTTTAAGTTCTATACTTGGTACTCGAGAATGTGTTTCTTCCTACGACAACCGGCAACTGATAATCTGATCTCGATGGTGGCATTGCGGTGGACTTTTCAACACAAGAAGTTCGGTTGTCTATGAGCCCGTTCTCTCTCCCCGATTTAAAATGATTTTTTTTAGCTAGTTTGCATGGTACTCCACGCAACAAGGTTTGGATGCTGTCAAGTATTCGATGACCCGAGCCTCTGGAATTTTATCCCTCGAGTATCGGCGGATGAGCTCATTGAATAGGGTTGTGTGGCGTAGCGAGGAATGAGCGGCATACATAATCGCAGAGACTGAGGCCGCACTCCTATCCCCGCCGCCAACTTTCTCGCTCGAGTCTACCACGAAATTCTCGTTTTTTATCCCGTTGCCCACTTCGCCATTTCATCCTCGGTCTCGGTTCCGCGATGATGCAGCGACGCACTGCTCCTGTTCGCACCTAAAATGAATGTTCAAACTTTTTTTTTCGCAACTGGTCCTTGACGGAAGCCTGCTCACAGGCGACATCACAAGCTGACAATGTGGCCAGAAAATCGTCACACGTTTCTCCTAACGGTCTCATGCTCCCCACTCATGCTTCTACAATCTCAGTCAGTTATTTCGATGCCTCACATAGGTGGTCCTTGCCGCATCTTCCCTTTTCTCTAGTGGCCCCCGGGGACTTTTTTATTCTCTCCGCGAAGTCATCTGGAGCATTGACGAGCAGCGCACTCTCCGATGGCGTGGATTCCACGACAAGAATTTTCTGGCTTGCGTCACCTGGATCGTGACCGGTGATTGTCTTAGGCCCGATCCTGTGTCAGCTTGGAGGAAGCAGCAAGGAGAACGAGAAGGCCGTCTTCGACGGGCGCATACATATACTTCTTCATCTTCGTCGATCTCCCAGTGCCAGCTGTAGACACGAGATAGTCGGCTCAATTCATTACTCAAACCTTTGATGTCATGCACCGTCCTCGATTATTTTCTGTCTTCTATTCACAACTCTGAATCATCTACGTATATCAAAGGACAGGATGTAGAC
This sequence comes from Garcileccinum viscosum, assembly GCA_038090455.1. Taxonomy (NCBI): domain Eukaryota; kingdom Fungi; phylum Basidiomycota; class Agaricomycetes; order Boletales; family Boletaceae; genus Garcileccinum; species Garcileccinum viscosum. Next base: position 9,365 of record JBBPMT010000289.1, read on the forward strand.
CATGTTGCACAACTTAGGCTGCATGCAAGTTGGTGCTCGATGGATTTTTTTTACAGATATGATGAGCTAGATATATCACATGTAAGTGTAGCGTGCATTGGGAATCATACAATATGCTCTGAGTACGGTACACTGGATGTAATGCCGAACAACCCAAAATGTAGGCGGGAGAAAAAAGTCCGTTCAGTTGTGTTACGATCAGTGCCTCTTGCGTGCATAAACATTTGCTATCAGAACATATATCGGAGTCACACCCTCGTCGAGCTCGGCGCAAGCATTGAGCTCCATAGCGTCGACAAAGTCTTCTTGAAGGCCATGGCCTAGTAGGAGCGGTCGAGCAGACTTGAAAAATGCCTGTAGAGAACAAAAATTAGACAACGCCCCGTCGGCGGAGATATCGCCTACCTTGATATCGTCCCTCATCTGTGCTCCAATCTCGTTCCAAAATTTCGTCTCCGGGTCGTCGCCACGCAGCCAGGCAGAACACGGAAACCAAAACGGCCTATACACGACGTCTTCGAATGCTGGGTGGCTAGATACCCACTCGTTTAGATGATTGCATGCATCCGCCTCGCCTCCCCGTGCCTGAACTGCTCCTCTTATATAGGACATGAAAAGGGGCGCCCATGGAGGGTGAAATGACCCAGCAGGTGGGAGGATAGGTTTTTTGTCCAACCCAGTGAAGCAGAACGGAAATTCAGTAAGATCTATCATGCCTCCCGGCCGGAGTACATGGCTTATGTGGTTGATCAAACCTTGGTAGTCGCGAATCTGAGGAGATGCAAGACCAGTTCAACTTGCGGCTGATAGACGATGGAGGGAACCTTACACCCGAGGAAATGAGTTGGCAATGCACAACGTTGAAATCGCCGTAGAAATGTTCGAGACCGAGGTTTATGTCGTCTACCTCGCTTCTGCATCAAGGGACGATGTCTAGAACGCGAATGACAGGGTGGATGAGCTCTCTCACCTGCAATTTTGAGGCATCGATCTGCGGACAGTCAAGAAAGGTTATATCAAAGCGTTAAGATGGATACTCACGGCGACTGCATGGGAACAAGATCGACGGCGACCGCCGTGCTATTGGGGAACTCTCTCGCTACGTCCATTATCCTGATGGCGGCGATAAGTACACGAGGTAATACGTAGAGAAAACGTTGGCTGACCAGCTTCCGCTTCCACAACCGAGATCAAGGACAGCCTTGACTTCGAAGCCATCATCCGCCATTATTTCGGGCAATACAGGCGGATACCTTCCCATGACCTTGGAAAACATTTCGTATTGGTTGTCTTTGACATGTATGAGAAGATAGATAGACGGGAGGAGGCAGTCAAACGGACCTAGGCGCTCCAGTTCCTCCTCATCTGCTGGCAGGCGATAAACATCGGAATAGTTGTTGAGGCCCCTACCGTACTCTTGACGGTAAGCCTGTGCACGTAACGAACTGGTAACGGAGAGGACGGAAGGGACGGGGGATGCGGAGCGCATGGATGCATCCACAGACGTCCTGGAGCTGGCGACGCTGGAGTCGAGGGACATTTCGGTATAGCGATCGGATTCGCTGTCGCTGTCGCCATCGTCAGAGAAGTTGTCTGGATAGGTGTAGGAAGGGGCCATTGCGGCAGACAGCATAAGTGATGAAACGGGAGAACATGGAAAAGAGTATATATGAGATTTTGTAGTTTGAGGGGGGAAGTGGGACCTCGGCGGACATGGATATTGCTCCGTCATTCACACTAAGTTGATGCCGCCGCAATCGCGTGAATACGAATTGGCTAGACTAACGCCCGAGGACCATAACCAGCACCGAGCCTCTTTCCTTCCACCCCTTCCTCCGCTCAGAATGCACCTACACTCGAGGTCCATTCCTCATTGCTTCTTTTCCACCGCTGAGCGCTGTCGAGGAGCCTTCTCGTGTACATGGGACCCTCTTACGTGAACTCGCCTTAAGGTTTGATCCAGAAATTTCGCCATCTCTGGAGATATGCACGACGGAACTCCTCGATAGCAATTCCACGGGCATTCTCAGACTGCTCGGGTTTGGCCCCATCTCCGATGCCATCAAATCTCATAACAGTACTTGCTTCGAGTTGCCTACTGTGTTCAAACGTTCATGTTCATGTTTGGATAGATAGCCAGCTCCGCCCAGCAAGAATGTTTTGCGTATCAGTGACGCCCCACGTCGGAGCCGCTGTCAGTGTCCAACTCAGAATGTGGCATATCTGAGCTCGCTTACAAGTTTTACCCTTCGATGACAATGTTGCAGCCGCCCGACTGCCGGACTGCCAATCCTACTTAGCCGAGTCCCTCCTGCAATTTAAGTGCATCATTACCCCTGATACGGTGGTCTCATCATACTCTTCAACCCACACATAGATACATCCATTCCATTTAGCACGTGTGTGCAGCATTCGGAATGTGGTCGACGTATTCCCATCTCGACATCTCATGGGCTTCTGGCAAATCGTTGCAGCATCGTGTTGCAGACCTGTCAGTTTGCTTCAATGCTTCAATGTTGTCTAAGTCGTTACATTCCTGCAAATCTCTCCGAGCCATATAGATAATATTGTCGACTATCACGACTTCCACTTGGCAGGCTACCTGTGCTCACAATTACACATGACACCCGGTGCTACTAGTGTTTTTGACCACTTTGTTGGGAGCTAAACCGAACACGCCGTAAACATGCTAGTGGAGCAACTCAAAACTCGTCCGTGAGACCGCAGGGTCCAATGCGGATATAAAGAGATTTCGTTGGCATCGTGTTTGCCTGAACCTTTTGACTGCCGGTGCATCGTGTTCCGGCTAGTCAATATTACAAGGTATAGAGCCATTCTCGTCGTGTCCTCGCACTGTTGCCGAACAGTGGAAATTATTCGGATTCGGGACACCCGGAAGACCTAAACGTTCAAGGAAACATCGACCCCAATTTGCATTTGCTTTAACCCCAGCCATGTGCTAGGCGAGGAACAAATGCAGAAGATGGATGCGTGGCGAAATCACAGAAGATCTCCGTCAAAATAACTCGTGCTATCGGACATGATCGGCGGCGGATATCGCTTGATCAAGGGGCATACACGGATGCACTCATGAGCCAATCCGCAGCGCGGGAATGTTACAATAAACGCACAGAATGAACAGGGGGTATGGTGATCAGTTTCACAATGGGGTGGTGCACCATCAGACCATCAAAACCAGAACTACCACCCGTTTCCTGTTCGACCCATCTCGACTAACGCTTTTTTAATTCCTGGAAACGACGTGCCAAGGTCTCAAAATCGTCCGCGGGAGGCTCTACAATGGACGCTGTTGTATTGTTTGTTTTTCTGGTGGCCTTCTCTTCCTCTTCTTCCATCGGAGGCAGGTCAGGTAGTTTATCAATTCCCAGGCTGGGTCTCTCTTCAGAGTAGCCTGGAAGTGAGTCTTGGGTTCCCTCGGAGGACTGCGTCCGATCCTATAAGAGGGAGGTGAGTGGGAAGATAACGAGAGAGGCCATACCAACCGTCTTGCCAGGATCATCTCTGATTACCGATTGCGGGGTGGTAGCTGACCACTTGACTCCATATGCTTGACTTATCTCTGTCAAATAGCCATCAACTAATTCTGGCGACGGTGTTTCGACCACCAATTTCTTGACCACCTGATTTACCGTTGATATCAAGGCTCGGAACAAACTAGGAGGCCAAGTATGCTCACCCGGCTGCTCACACAATCTCCGCGGTTTTCCATCACAGTTGTGGAGAGTTCCCGACCATACTTTTGCACGAGGAGTTCGCGTAGTACATGGAGTTCTTGCAAGTGATGCAAATAATCCCGGGTCAGCTGGCGAGGGGAAAAGGAGGACACGGTTACCTTTTACTTCGGCTCTGTGCGCGGCATGAATGATGGCATAGACTCCCTCTTTGATACCCTGGTCAGGTTCGCGTGTGCTGTGAGAGATGTGGAATTACATGAGCCATGATATGGTTTGGTGCGCATGCTCACTTTTGATCGAGTAATCCAAAGCGGGCAATCAGGAGCTCACAGTAGAGTTCTAAGAGCTCTAAGAGTTCAAGATTGATATCTTCATTAATGACTGCGGGAGTGAATGACGGCGTGCACTAGTTAGGATATGCTCCCGCGTAAATTGAATCGAGCACCTACTTGCTTCTACCTTGATCCGTGCGCTCTCAACCTTTCCCTTCTCTAACAAGAGTGCAATATCACGGCGAGAACTCTTCGCTTGGGCTTCCTTTTTCTGTTGCAATGTTCGGAGACGTTGAACAGATAGCCTGGGTGATCCAGTCTGAATGATAAGACATCTCTGACGCCGCAAGACGCACCGAAGTTGTACCTGCACAGAACGTGGTCAGCGCTACGTTTGGAGTAGAACTGATATACATTACTTTGGCCTTTGCGGGATTCCATACAGGAGTGGGCATTGTCGAACTTCGCGACTGCGTAGTAACTACACAGCAATTCCACCGAGCGTGTGGCCAACTTGGAAGGGCTCACCGGCACCCCTCGGATCGCCGATATCGGCGACACCAAATTTATTCGACACTGGCCTAGTACTAGTATGTAGCACCCGCACAGCGCCAAGTACAATATCTAAGGGTGCAATGAGCCTATCGCCGGACCCAACTTGAAGGTGCATTTGAAACAAATTCTTCTAGATAAACGTGAGTTCACTCTAGCCGGTTTCGGATATACTATCGGGCCGCGGCAATGCTATTCGCCGGTTCCAGACTTCTTTCAAGAACGACCAGCTCGCATGTATGATAGGCATGTTTTTTTTATACTACAAAATCAACGCGCCGTGTCATTCACTTATCCAATCTTCAACTGAAGCACGTTGATTCCAATCATACGTACATCACTGCGATGCTCATACCCGGCTTGTTATTTTGACTCGCCTGTGACATCGTCTTAGCTTGTTGTGCAGCCCCAGAGACCCACCGGGACCTACCGGTGTCAGGCGACAATCATTTCATCCTAAGCAGCCGAGTATTGGGATGCTGTTCACCCAGGTCTTTGATTAGAAGGCTGTGTTTTGCTCCAACCTTTCACTAGGACGACGCAACGCTGTATTTCGGACTTGGTCGCCAAGGCCCGTGATCGCCGCAGGTTTGGGTTCTATATTGACGTGGATTTGTGACCCTCATCTCATCTCTACTTGACAAGGAGGCTCGTGTCGGCATATAGTTGGTGGAAATAGCCGACCCTTTTCTCAGTTCTTGAAGCATGCGCAAGTGTCAGGATACCGAATGCACGGATGCATATTACCCATCAGAGACCAATCGCTGATCGTTGATCGACGGTAACTAATTGAAGAGTTCTTCGTCGCAAGGATAAAGTATCTATAATCCAGGACTTGAACACCCCTTTCCCTTCACCATGTCGAACTCCTTTGATGCCACTACAGTTGAACGGCGCAGGCCTCTACGCATCTCAACAGATGTGCCGCTGTGCGCAACATCCTCATCTGATTCTTGGTCCAGCTCGTCTTCCTATGGCAACTATAGCTTCTCGGTTTCTGGTTCGACACCCAATGTGGGGAATCCCCAGTCTTTGCATGTCGTCTGCATGCACGACTTCGAGTCTTCGGATCCAGCCCATCTATCATTTCATAAGGACGAAGTACTGATAATAGTCAAACAAGAGCATTCCGGATGGTGGGCGGCTATGCGACCCCAGGGGGATCGTATTGGATGGATACCAAGCTCATTTGTCCTGCCTTTGGACCGGGGCAAGATGCGGGGGTATTCGGAGGAGACACGGTGGCCAAACGGGAGTTCAAATGACACTTTCCTCTTCGTTGCTCATGACCCATGGATTCGTGTTTCCGAGGATAACAGAGTATGTTGTCAAGTGTACCTCGTGCTGAGTTGCTGAAACATTCGACAGACTTCATCGTTGCAGCGCCTGATGCCAACGGATGTCTTTCTATTTAAAGGCTTCTCTGACGACAGAGTTGAAAACCATGGTTACGAGTTATTCTTCAATCTGTCAAATGACGATCGGTCTTATGACATGGAAGACGTCTGCGTTCTTCCAACAACACCCGGGAACCCGCCCCCTCACAGGGCACAGATATCGCACTTTCCTACAACTCCCCTTCTACCAGAGCCAGCGGCTTTACAGACCTGTCGACCCACAAGCCCTGGACCACCCGATACTGCTTTGTGCTATGTTTCTCATCCACGCGGCGCGGATGACCGAATGTCGCTCCTTCGCTTGACGATCCCCATTAGCCCAGATGAAATTGTTCCTGAACTTATCTCTGGCTCGGACGCTGAAGAATCATTTGCGGTTCTTGGGCCGCTCGCCGCATCTCGAGATGTCATCGATTCCGAGGTTTGCAACCATTCCCAACCCATCACTCCAAGTTTTCGCCTGGCGCGTCGGGATCGGAGGATTTTAGACATGCAATTGCTTGATCTCACTTGGAGTTCAGACAGCCTGGCCGAACAGCTTTGTGTTTTGATGCACACACACTACGCCAACATACGTCGAAACGACTGTTTCGATTGGATAAAGAGGCGAAGAAGCACAGGCGTGACAGGTCTGCGGTATTTTTTTGACACTCACGACCAAATCGCGTGGTGGGTTCGGGAGTCTGTCCTTGCATACGACCACGTTGCGCAACAAGCCGAAGCACTGGACATGTGGATCAGAGTGGCTGAGGCAAGTTATTTATATCTTGACAACCGCTTATGTGTTATGATACTGAACGTTGGGCAGAAATGTCGAGCGCTTCGCAATTTTGATTCGCTATGCGCGATTATTTTGGCCCTGTCGGAATCCTCTCTATCTTCACTTCGCTCTGCCTGGGTGCGGTGCTCTCGCAAGCAGGCCTTTGAGAGGCTACTGGATGTGCTTGATATGGCGAACAGGTTCCGTCACCTCATTGACATCATGGATATAGCCAAGGGACCCTCGGTACCATTCGTGCGCAAGTATCTAGAACGCATCAAGGAGCTCCACGTAGAGTGCCCTAGCAACTCCCGTTGCCAATTACGACATGGTGTCGACGTGGGATCTTCGGCTACTCTACGTAGGATGCAGTTCGCGGCGGTTTCAGCGTTGCTACGACATCAGTCCCTATCATACGGTTTCAAGACTGATAAGTCTATACATGAATTCATTAACGATCTTCGAATTGTTTGATTAATCAATAGCTGGCCTTTGATAGGGAGCTATGGCATTCGAATGCCGAGATAAACACAGTGCCAATTATCCAACTTGAGAGTTCGTGAACTTTTTTGTTTTCCACGTTACAAACGACTTGATTTTTATAATTGCCAAAGTACATGTACTTGTCTACGTCATTGAGAACGATTTCAGGAAATGCTTGGATACTATGGTTCCGTATTGACATCGTCAACACTTCGTTATATTATTACTACCCAAGTTGAGCATGCCGCAATGTACGCTATGTTACATGTGGAGTAAAAGTGGGACAAATCGAGGAAGAGGCTAGGAAGGAGGAAGAGAAGTAGCACAGGCAATTAGCAGTTGCAAGCCTCGCCGCCGTTCTGGGAGTTAGCCTGCCTATTAAGATCAACACCCTGTCGTGCTCCAGAAGGGCCGCCGCGAGAACCACCCGTTCGTGATGATGGGGGTGCGATGAGCGGTAGCTTCTTAGCTATTGTGGCTAAGTCATGTAGGTGACCAGGAATTAATATTTACGTACCAATGGCTGTGAATATGTCTGCTACGCCCTCTCCTGTCTTGGCGCTGGTCTCACTCCACATGAGACCTTCCTCCTCCGCGTATTTCTGAGCCTCTTCCTGTGTAACTTGCCGACGCGCAGCAAGGTCTGCCTTATTTCCGCAAAGAGCGATCACTATAGATGGATCGGCTTGGCGTTGGAGTTCTCTAATCCAGTTCCGTGCCTTCTCGAGCGATGACACCTGAGTAATGTCATATACTACCACTGCGCAGTTTGCATTGCGATAGTACATAGGAGCCTGTTCCCAGAATTCTGCTCAACGTCATTATGGCAGGGTGGAGTGAAATGGACATACGAGAGACTATCAAAGAATCATCAGATGTTTTGGTTTCATAGCATTCGATATGCCAACATACCTTATACCGTTCTTGACCTGCGGTATCCCTGACGAGCAGTTAGCTATCGAGACGCACTGCTCGAGTCCCAGACATACCAAATCTCGAATTTGACCGTCGTCTGATCATCTAGTGTGACGGTTTGTGTTAAGAATGCAGCTGTGAAAACGCGAGTGAACGGTGAGTAGATATCAGTCCTGGAAGGAGCATACCGCCAATGGTGCTTTCTCGGTAATCGTCGAATTGGTCCTTGACGAAGCGCAGTACTAAACTGTTGCAAGATCCATGTATGACGACTTCACAACGCAACACAGCGCCTTACCTAGACTTCCCAACTGCCGACTCGCCTGAAAGGATATAATGAGATACTTGGCGTGCGATAAGAACAAACATATACGTACCGAGCAGGACAAGTTTGAACTGGAACTGTTTTGACATTGGTCGCGGACAGGAAACGAAAGGGAACGAACTCCCCAAGGAGGCCACGCAGGCTTGTGGAACGCAGTAGCTGCGCTTATATAAGCGATTGTTCTCACGGGATTGTACATGCGGAAAATTTGCATTCTTCGACTCGTTCGCAACCGTCATCATCATCATCCATCCTTGCTTTTGCTCCTGAACTTCGTTGAGCTGCACTTTCAGAAAGTCTTCATATCTACGCATATATCTCTCGCTGTCTCAGTTCTCTCTGTCTGCTAAGCTCGCCCGCTCAGTACTCGTGCAACTCCCCCGTTTTCCGCCTAAAAACACGAAAGGAGTAAACGAAAGAATGAATCGCCATCATCCTTACGGTGGAGCCTATGATGGCGGACACAGAAGGGGTGGTACTCCGGGTGGACCAGGTCCCGATAGATCCTACAGTCACAGAGGCGGCACTCCACGTGGGAGAGGCTTCGGTCGTGGTCGAGGCAGCTTTCATAGTGGCTACGACAACGGTCCCTCCGGCCCCAGTTCCTATGATCAAAGTCAACATCAAGCCGAAGTCAACCCATACAATAGCTACGATACGGGCTCCCAAGACAATTTCTATCAAAATGGAAGTGGTAGTTATGCAGGGTCAACTTCCTCTGCTCAGTATACTACCCAGAGCGCGTCAGATGGCTACACTCAGGGCTACGGCAATTTCGAAGGTGCGCTTGAAATTGAGACTGAACATACAGTGCGAATATAGGCAGTTGTCATACGTCGTCGCATCAGTTGAGCCGTGGTTAAGGCGGGGTAAAACTGGCAGCCCCCCATTGTTCTTGGCTGGCGGCCCAGCAGGCGTTAAGAGCCTTCGTTGCAAGCTTTGAGCTATTAATTAGCGAAAGCGGTGAAGTTGGACATTTCAACGAAGCATCAGGAAATGAGTTTGCCAAATTATTGTCATCCATTCATTTCGTCATAATCTGGGCCATGCGATGACGCTTTGAGTTCTCCGGAGATTTCTTTGTTCATACTATGCGATTTGATGCGGTGTATCCTTTATTCTGCCTCGCCGCCAACTTGCTTGGTTTTCTGTCTTTCGAAGATCTTGATCTCACCTGTGTCAACCCCCGTTAGAAGTCTCCGATCCCAACTATGACGATGGAGGTTTTGGCCGAAACCGAAGGAACGTTCGTCGCGAACGTGATGACAAAGTCCATGATTCCATTATTGAAGAACGCATACAGCGCGAACGACCTTGTCGGACACTTTTTATCCGGAACATCAAGGTAAGTCGAGTGAAGATTGCATTG
>JBBPMT010000291.1:0-19103 GCA_038090455.1 Garcileccinum viscosum
AAAAGTTGTTATCAGCAATATTGAATAAGATAGGAACATATGATACTATGGTTGAGTAGTGGCAATTTTTATTTCTGCTGGTGGATCTAAGTGGATTAGTAGTTTTTCTTATATTTGGCTGTTTCTAAGCCATATTGCTGCTTGTACAGATTAAATCTTGAAGAAAATGTACTTATTATAGAGAAAGAGGATGGATTTGATATTGATTTGAAGGTTGTCATTTATATTGTATATTACACAGTGATTGCTTACTTTGCCTCTTGTGCTTGTGAGTTACTCATATATGTATGCCTATACTTTCTGTCAGCCACATTGTAATGCTTTATTGATATGTATTATTGTTATGTACTCATGATATTTAACCTGTGAGTCTAATATCCTTCTTCTTCACTCTTTGACATTAGACTCCAGGTAAGCATACATAATTCACTCTACAAAAAATATGTTACTCTCTAATATTAAACTCCACTCTCCAATAGTTTAACAGTCTAATCTAGTGGCATCTATTGCATGTTGGAGTTTCTAAGCTACAATTTCATTAGTATCTTTTTTGGTGTATAGATAGTAATTTTTTTTGAGGAAGATTAAGATTTGTCAAGAGCATACCTCTGCCCTATGGAGAACTTCATGGACTTTGAAGGGGTTTTGCAGGTTCAATTTGATGGCATTGCTATATATGCTAGATATTAGTGGTAGATGGTATTGAAACTGAATGAAGTCAATATTGGTAGAAGGCTAGTTATAGTTAATCCTGGTTTTCAAGGCTTTTATTGCATCTTGGATTTGGGCTAGGATATTTGAAGTATTTATATTAATATTCATTCTTTATTTGGGAATCTAGATCATGTCTAATAATATATCAAGGATGTATGGACAATAAATTTTTCATTTGGAATAGATTATCAAGGTAAATTATAAACAAGTATTTTTGTGATTACTGGAAATCAATCATCTACTGATAGAAATGATAGATGCTGAAGACTTTGAGTGCTAACAGCAGAATCCTTCCATTGACCAGTACTACCTCTAATATATAGAATATCATAACATACTAGGCAAAAGTGAATTCAGGCTTGTTATTTGTTAGACACTGAACTGTGACACTAGAGTCCAATGTTAAAGAGTGTTATATTTGCTGTAGAGTGAAATATGCTTACCTAGAGTCCAATATCAGAGAGTAAAGAAGAAGAACATTATATTGTATGTTGTATAGTAATCACTTACTCTACCTCTTATGTCTATAAGTCACCTATAAGTGCCTATGATTTAACTTTTTGTTTTTGTGCTTGTACTTTCTGTCATCCATATTGTGGCATATTATTGATATATATTGTTATTGTGTAGTTATCTGACTTAATCTGCAAATCCAATGTCTTTTTCTTCCCTCTCTAATATTGGCCTCTAAATATATTTACTATGCTCTACAACAAATATGATTACTCTTTGACATTGAACTCTAGTATTATAGTTTGTCAATTCCATTTCAGTAATGGTATCAAAATTGGATCATTGTGGCAAATGAGCACCATGGTCAAGCTTTGGGTAAGCTACTCATTGAATCATTTTATTTGATGCTAATTTTTATAAAAGACTTGAAATATTATATATTAAGTTATGCAGATATGACATAAGTTATAAGCCAACATGTCACATATATGATGTTAGTCTATATAATCACCTGCAATATTTTTCCATGCATACATTATATATCTCAAGTGCAATATCCAACTACTTGCACATATTATTGATTAAAAGGCACTTGCTGCAATGTACAGTTTTGCAGCATTGAAAGTACATCTGAACTTCTTTGCCACACTGCAAATAATATGGAGTAGTAGGCCAAAAGCATGAGGTAATTTTTATTTAATGTACTTACAACAAACTAACTTGGTAAAGAACAAGGAAATTGTAAAGTTTGTCCTGCCAAATCTGTATTTGTTGCATTCCATGATTGTGCACCATTTCACCTTAGTCACCTTGTGAGTCACTTAGTATGCCTGTGATATATTGTACCTATCTGTGCCTACCCTGTATCTGTTCTATTCCTGTCAGCCACATTGTGGTGCATTGTTGTTATGTATTATTGTTATGTACATGTTCTATAAGTACCTGCAAGTCTACTATCACTTCTCTTCACTTTCTGACATTAGACTCCAGGTATGTAATGTGTGCTTTATAGCAATATCATTAGTTTCTGACATCAGACTCTAGCTGCACTATTTAGCTGTTTAACAGTATCAGCCACTTAGCTTAATACCCTCATATATCTGGAAAGCCTCATTATCAACAACAAATGATAATGAGCAATTTCACTGAAATATTAATGATGATGGAATTGATTTGATGCTGCTTACCAGTATCATGCAGGGGTACTAGTGCAATATCATGCAGATTGTTTTGAGCATTGATGTTTGTTCATCTTATATATGGCATCAACTCTTGTAATATGCCAATCAATACATATTTTCTGTTCAAATTATTTGCTATTACACAAGTATATATAAGTTTATTGTTTGTTTGTTGTTTTTCATGATTCTGAGATAATATACAGATCTTGTTTAGCAGCATCAATAGAAAAAATAAGGGAAAGGAAAACAATTACAATTCTTGCTAATGCTATTGCCTTGACCAGCATGCAAGCCTTACGAAGTGCATGGTGCCAAATTATTTCAATACAGCACTCTAGTAGATATAGCCAGCCAAAACTGTCAATTGGCTTTTACCCTATCTATTGTGTGTTGCAAAGTAATTGCTCACTCTCTTCCTTGTGCTTGTGAGTTACTTATATGTGCCTGTGACTCAGCTTTCAGTTACTACTTTCTGTTAGCCATATTGTGGTGGTTTATTGATATGTATTATTGTTATATATATATAATACTTAACTTGTGAGTCCAATGTCCTTCTTCTTCACTCTTTGACATTGGACTCCAGTACTACTTTTCATTAGTCTAACAGGTTATGAGCTCTATGCCTTAAACTATCACTTTCCACTTGCTTTCTAAGGTGACATTATTTTCACTAGTTCCAACTCTGCTATATCCAATTTCCCAGTGCTTTATTTTTCCTCAGTGTGATTTTTGCACCACCCCAAAGTATTGGCATGTTTGTTACCTCCATTTGCACCAAATGCAACCTTTCTATTCCCTGTCTTTTCTATGATAAGGCTGGATATTGTAAATGCTTATGCTTTGCACTTAAATGTGCTAAAAATGCTTACAAGTCAACCACACTTGCTTAGAATCCATCTCATAGAGCCTTTATCTCTTCTGTGCACTTTACTGCCAGCAATCCTTCTCTAGTGTCTCTAGACCGTCTTGAGCATACTAGAAATGCTACTTATTGCTCAAGCGACCCTTTTGATCTATTGACACTTCTCCAACTTGATGCAAATGTCAATTGGAATGTAGATACTAGTGCCACATCCCATATGACTCCTCATTACCATTGGATATGCAATTATAACTCTAAACGAGTCCTAATCAAGCTTGCAGACAATACTATTATTTACTCAGTGAAAATTGGTTCTGTAATGTTTCATCCTAATCTTAATGGGAAGAGAGCCCATCTAGTCGAGTTCTATCTAACCAGCACAGACTAGAATCTGCTGGTCATTGTATTAATGGTTTATATATTATATATGTGTGTGCCAGACCAGCTTAGGGCTAGCCATTATTACCAATCATATTTGTAATGTAAGCTATATATGGCTATAGTATTCTCATAAGTATAGGAGTATTCCTATATATGCAGTTAATATATGCTATGACATACTATGATATAATGAGTCTAGCCCTAGAAGTCACATGGTGTCACATGACTGATCATGTGACAAATATCAAGTCATGTGATCTGAGAAAAAAGAATAAAATAAAAAAGTTAGGTTCTGGAGGAGAAATTTATAACATTACCCCCCTTCTAGGATCAAAATTCCAGATTGATTAACCAGAAGTTATGAATCCTGATGTAAAATTAACTATCAGCATGGTAAAGATCTGATCAAAGATTTTATATGCTATGTAGAGCTTTTGTGATGCTGAAGGGTTCTTTTGGTGGAAGTCTGCTATTACTTTCAAAGCTAACTATTTAAGGTTGCTTATAGATTCCCAGGTATGATTGTCCATATTGTATCCTTTCCAGTGAACAAGGTATTGGAATTCATATTCTATGAGATAACTATTGACTATATAATCTACTTCAAATTCTTCATCTCCTTCATCATTTATTAACACTAGGCCAGGACAAGAAATAGGCTGTCCATTGAGTGGTTCTATGTAAGGTTTAATGTAAAACATGTTGACTATATTGTGTGCTCAATTCAATTTGGGAAACAATAATTTGACGGCATTGTTAAACATGTCTGTGACCTAGTAGGGTTCTATCATATGATTATTCCAGTGATTCTTTGATGATCTCCAGATTGTATATATTTCATGGAGTTGGTGAATTCTTTAGCTGCCAGAGCTTTGACTATGATGGATTCAAATCTGAGGTGAGGGGTAACGCTTTTAATAAGCTCAAAAAAGGCAAAACCAGTTGTAAAGAAATAAGTATTGTTTATGTTGAACTGAGTGAGTGCTAGCCATTCCACTCATTAATCTTGTTTTTCTGCTATAAAGAGGCAGAGGTACTGGTTGAATTTCCTATTCACAGGCTCTGTTTATCCATCAGTCAATAGGTGATATATCAAGGATATCTTTTTCTGGATTTGTAATAATTTAAGTAAGTCTGTCATCATCTGAGATGTAAACTGAGGTCCTCAGTTGCTGACCAGGCTATCAGGTAGACTGTGATGTTTTCACATGTAATCTCTATATAGTTTGGCTGGTTCCTTAGCGGTCACTAATTTATATGTAGGAATGAATGCAACCTCTTTTGAGAAGCAATCTACTACCATGAGGATGCTATCAAAACAAAAAGTGTCCCAATTTTTAGCTATTTTGAAAGGATTTGACATTTGCAAGTGAACTAGAGGGAATTAGCTCTAATACTTGCTGAGTTATTAATAGCCCTAACCCTTGCCTTGAATATGAGCTCTGGGTCATGTGATTTGGTTCCCATGGCAATGAGATATAACCATTTCAACATGACATGTCATTGGGACACTTATTTGACCCTGATGCTATAAGCCATTATTTAATAAATAACATAAAGTTCTGATGGATGCTATGCTTCAACCCTGTCTAATTATGTAAGTTACATAATACTGAGCAATATAAAGAGTAGGGCTATCACCTAGATAATCCTACTTCACCATGAAATCCATTTCTTCCACTACCAGAGCCAATATCCTTTTCCTCTCTACATCTGGCCTTTCAGCTAGAATGATATCCTTCCAAACTGGTCTAGGAAAGTCTACTGTGGCCAGGGTTATTAAAGAGATCCATCCAGGCAAGGAAAATATCAAATTAGGACATCTTTCCAAACTTTCTCCTACTGACAGAAGAAGAATTGTCTCTAGTATTTCTTCTGGAAAGGTTGAAAATGCTGTCCAAGCAACCCATCTGATCAATTCTGCTCTCTCCTCACCTGTCTTCTCCCAAACTGTTCGCAATGTTCTCAAATCTGCATCTCTAAAGGCTGTAGTCAAGAAAAAGAAACCACTTTTGTTTGCTAGGCATAGAAAAAACAGACTGGCCTTTGCTCTTAAGCACCAACACTGGACTGTGGAGGACTGGACTAGGATTATTTGGTCAAATGAAACCAAGGTTAATAGGATTGGGTCAGATGGAAGGAAGTATGTGTGGAAAGTGGCAGGAAAGCCTTTGCAAGACAAGAAAGTACAAGGAACATTAAAGTTTGGAGGAGGTTCTTTGATGGTTTGGGGGTGCATGGATTGAAATGGGGTAGGAATCTTTGCAAATGTGGAAGGAAGGATAAATGCTAAGCAATATCTCACTGCCATGGGAACCAAATCACATGACCCAGAGCTCATATTCAAGGCAAGGGTTAGGGCTATTAATGACTCAGCAAGTGTTAGAGCTAATTCCCTCTGGTTCACTTGCAAATGTCAAATCCTGTCAAAATAGCTAAACATTGGGACACTTTTTTGAGCCACTGTACATAGTCTATAATGAGTGAAGCAGTATATGATATTCCACCTGCTTTGTTGAGTATTCCATCAACATTGTATACTAGTTTAACTCAAGGGGTTTCAAAGAGATTCTATTTTCCTTTACCTATTTTGTATCAAAAAATATTCCTATTGTGCTGCTATCAAGCAATGCATTGACTTATGTTTTTGTATTTTTTGTAATTATATTAATTTTTATGAATAGTTCATGGTGTGGTTTAAAGGTCTGCACTTTATATTCTGTCAGATTCAGAGGCAAACTATTTTTTATTTTTGTACACATGCAATAAGTATAAGATGCAGCCAAGAAAAAGAGATATAATGCACCAAGTTCATATTTCTTTCTTCATTCATGTCAATTTTGCATTTGAGTTTCTGAATCTTCTTCAGCACTTTGAAGTGATGTCACAAAATAGAATAGAAGATAAGGTGGAACTTGGAGGTAATTTGTTCATCAGTAATGAATATACCTGCTGAACCACTTGTTCAACAATTGATAAAATACCCTCAGATGAGCATGATGACTTCCTTAGAGGCAATATATTCAGCTAGACAGCAGGAGTAAACTGACCAAAGTAATGTTACCATGCTTTAAACACTTATGATAGAAATATGTAACCTGTAAAGATCAAGAAGAGCTTGAGATTGGAAGATGCAGAGTTGAGAAGAGAATGAGAATGGAACTACAGGTGATCAGGAAAGTGGCCTGGGCTCTTTGCAGTTGCTATATGACATATGAATATATACATGTATTCCATGGGAAAATGGTATATATGTTGAGTTGTTGCAAGATGCTTTCATTCTTCTGCTTCAGTGCCAATAGTTTAGACTCTCTCTCCACTCAAAAACATAAGGAGACAAAATAAATATTGCATGTAAATACTAATCATTGATTCTGTGAGTTGACTAGAGAACTCCACTTGTTTTCTCTGCAGTACTTACTACTTCTTGCTTAAGTTTCTTCAATGTCTGAGCTTGTTTAACTAAGAGCCAGTTCCTAGCAGCCAGCTGCTCTATTTGAATCCTTTCCTACTCCTGGGTTTTCTGGGTAACCAGAATGAGATTGGATTCTAATTTCTTCAGAACTTCATTTGGGAGGAAAATCATGCATTTCTAATGCAAAAGTTCCACCTTGATTTCTTCCTGTTGTTGGATTATTGTCATCTTCATTGCTCTCAAATCACTGCATAGCTAATCTATTACTTCATTTTGTTCATATCAAAGAGTTTGTTCCTAGAAAATAGATATCACTAATATAGAAGCACTAAATAATATACCAGTACATACTAGCATTGCATTGAATTTGTTATACTATGACCTTAAAAAGTAGAGCTCCTGGCAAATCATGCTTGAATGGTCAACTTCCTTCATAATCATCTTTCTAAAGTATTGTGCCTGTTAGATGATTATTAGATAATGAATCCTAGTATTGTTCTATAATAAATGATATATATGGTGTTGTGTGTTGCACTGTGATCACTTACTCTGCCTCTTGTGCCTGTGAGTCACTTATATGTGCCTGTGACTCTGCATTCAGTTACTGTGCCTGTACTTTCTGTCAGCCACATTGTGATGCTTTATTAATATATATTGTTGTTATGTACTCATGATACTTAACCTGTGAGTCCAATGTCTTTCTTTTTCACTCTCTAACATTGGACTCCAGGTAAGCATACTTTGCTCTACAACAAATATAATACTCTCTGACATTGGACTCCAGTACTATAGTTCAGTAGTCTAACATATGGTAGGTATTGCAGATGTGTTATTGTTAGACTTGCTGATAATAAGAGCAAAAGCTGGAATCGGCTTTGGAGATGCATGACATTGCCTATGGTGATAGATGTTGGGGCATCATTCTTCAATTCCCAAAGATTATCATCTTTCATATCTATCAGAGGGAAAATACTATCTAGTAGATATCTGGGAGATATTTCAATATCATCATCTTAAGGCATAGATATATTAAGAGGAGTTCCTAAAAGAAATATTAAGGAAAATAAATCTAATGAAATTTGACAACAGTGACTTGCTTGCAAGAAAATCACCAAGCCAATTCCCTTTAAGCAAATATTAGAAAGTAAATTTGGAGGAATCAGAAGGACTTGACCTGTTATAAATGATAGGATTTGGTGATGAATTTGTTTCTTGAGATCTGCAAGCATCTAAAGGATCCATTGAATATTGATCATCACACACTTTCATAAAACCAAAAAGGAAAGTAGAGGAATTAGTGATGTAATGGACTTACTTTGAATTGACTTATGTCAAATATGATAAATACCACTGATGAATGGTGCCTACTGGAACAACACATTTCCTGATCCTACCACAAATGAAGATGCTGTACTGATTGAAACAATTGCCAGATAAATATGATATATGATCTTTGTTGTTTTATTCACTTACTGTTGTTTGTGACAATGATGCCAGATATCTGTTATCTTGAAGATGATCTATTATTCCATCAATAATAGATAGAGCATTGCCTATATAGCATATTATGGAATTTATCATTCATTTCTTCAGTAGTTGTACATATTATTTGCTACATTTCTTGAGATACTGCCAACTATGGCTTTTAGTAAGTCTACTTATATTATATGCAGCTCTATATACTATATTCTATAGTAAAAGATAGGTAGTAGTTGAAGATGAAAAAAAAGGCTCATATAATGTCACAAGCAGGTTGATATTGTGAATTGAATGCAGATGTGGGGTCACATGTATATATAGCTAAATTTAGTTCACCATATGTATCCACCAATTTTACACAATAATTATTCTGCTCTTTATTGTAATCATTCATCCTATGTAGCAATAATAATTAGAGTTGTATATAACTGTACTTAACAAAACAAGGATTGCAAGTCATATGATATGCTTAGAACTTATAAGATGCAATATATTGTTGACCTCAGCTCCTATGCATATAGGTCACTTAGAATCAGAATCTATGGAAGACATGCAATGCAAACCACATAAACCATGTATCTAGGCTAAGAAGTGGACTAGGGTAGTAGCTCCTCTATAGTCAGGTTTTTAACATTGCTGATCTTATCTCAAAAACACAGGTCTACTGTTGCTGTGCAATACACTTCAACTGTGAAATTGTACAAGGGGAGTTAATTCAGATTATTAGTAATGAACTCAAAGCTAGAGTAAATCAGGTGGTTGCATTGGCATTAGTGGATCTCAAAGTTTCACCAAAGAGAAATCTATATTTTGACAAGGTATACATATAATATATTAATACATGTTGATCTATCAGAATGTCAATCTAGCAATAGATACTGTTGGCACTGACTACCTTGTTGTTATGTTGGTCACCCTTCTTGGCATGTTTTAGCAAGTATAGTTGAGTTTACTGTTCTGCATTTTGATTATGGCAAAGTCCATCTATCTTTTAGGGTACTGTAGTGATCTTATCCAAGTATTTAGGTCAGTTAGTTAATGTTATGCCTGGTAGCTGGAATAAAACATTTACCTGAAGGGTTTTGTGTAGTAAAATGCAATAGTGTATATTACTTATCCTGTAACCAGAGTTATAATTGTTGTATTTTTTGCCTAACAAGTCAAGCCTATATGCCAATCCATTAGAAGAACAGCAATTTATATTACCATCCACTACACTCATATAAGTAACTATCTATTCATTTGCATACAAACTCTGGCACAAATAGTAATACATGCAGATATTTGGCTCAATAATCTGGCAATGAGCTATAGGTACAAGATCTAGATCAACTACTGTACAAAGAGATGTATAGGTATTTGATTCATATATTCAATGCTTCTTTATATATAGAATATACAAAATCTAGCATAGAGCTGTGGATAGTTATATATACAAGGGGAGTGTTTAGTCCAATATATTCAATATCTCCAGATCTTGTCAAGATATCATCAACTTGTAATGAAGTAAAAGCTAAGAAAATACTTTGAAGATCTCCATGAGACCAACTACTTGTGCCATCATGAAGGTGGACTTTTTGTACTTGTGGAAATATATGCAACCAGGATGTACAGTACAACTAGATAAATTAAGACTTGTAATTTATAGGGAAAGAATGGATAGAACTCACAAGCTGATCAGATCTCTCCTTAGGCAGTGAGGATTTCAAAACCACCTCTCTTACTAAACAAGTTTAGAAGCATGCAAGTTTGGCAAATGCAGAGGCATCCAAGTTATCAATAGAAACATGTACTTGAAGTATGTGAACATCTTTAAATAGTTTAGCACATTTGAGCAGAGAGAAACACAGACATTGTTTATAGTACAAATGATTTAATCATACTATAAGCTTTTGAAATCCATTGAGGATGTTGATTAGATGCATAAGCCCTATGATAGAAGCCAGGAAACTATCCATTAATGTTAGTATTGGAAAAGATAGTACCTAGACCTAATAGTGCCAAGAAGGTCCAATGTCAATCATGCATGTAACATTACTAGAAAGCCAAAGGGCCTAAATGTGGTATCTATGCAACAAAGTAACCAAGCTGCAAATAGAACATAAATCATTAAGGACTAGTATAGAAAGGTGTTTGCAGGGTGAGCAAGTACAGAAGAGTAGCCCATTGTCCAGGAGCCAAGGTAGTATTTGTTAGAGATAGCTCATGGATGGACACACTTTACAAAGCTGTTAGAAGAAATTTGACAAAAGAGGGGGTAAAAAAAAGGAGGAGTGGAGATGGAGAATTTCCAGGTGACTAGGGATAAGAGAATTAGGATAGTCAATGCAAGATTTGATACTTGCTGTTACACTTTATGATTGTGCACTATTTGACCTTAGTCACTATTGTGAGTCACTTGGTGTGCCTGTGACATATTATGCCTACTTTATGCCTGTTCTATTCCTGTTAGCCACATTGTGGCACATTGTTGTTATGGATCATTGTTATGTATATGTTCTATAAGTATCTGCAAGTCTGCTGTCACTTCTCTTCAGTTTCTGACATCGGACTCCAGGTATGTAATGTCCGCTTCATAGCAATATCATTAGTTTCTGACATCGAACTCCAGCTGCACTCTTCAGCTGCTTAACACTTGCTTGGATACTTGCTGATATGGTACTATATAGCATACAAGCTGCTTGTATCCGAATAGCTAGATACTCTGTAAAACACTAAGTAGAGCAGGGAGGTTCAAAATAAGACCTGACTGAATAAGAGGAAATGCAATTGTAATTGATAGTAGAAAAACCTCACAATGATCAACAAAAAAATCCAGTGCTTGGAAATGATTGTCTGTTATCTGTATGGAGGCAGTAAACCAGAATATATCTGGTGATCTAAAAGTATTGGTGCACTGCAGAGAGAAAGTGTCATACAATGCCTGTCTATTATTGATGACAGCTGGAAAACTAACAGAAGCAAAGTATGTATCACAAGCACATAACAACAATACATATCAATAAAGCACCACAATGTGGGTGATGGAAAGTACAGGCACTATAACTGAATATTGAGTTACAGGCACATATAAGTGATTCACAGGCACAAGGGGCAGAGTAAGCAATCACTATGCAATATGCAAAACATCCTCCTGATTGTGCAACTCTGCAAATCATCTCAACTTGGAATGACCAAGTCCCATTTGCTGGCAGAACTGCTCCACTTTGATACAAGGCAATGCTTTGATAAGCAGATCAGCAGTCATATTATCAGTGGGAATGTAAGTGGGAGCAATGAGGACTTGATTGACCATATCTTGAAGCCAAAACTAAGAGAGATCCAGCTGCTTCATGTGACCATGGTGTTCAGAATGTTTGGCCACCTAGATAGTGGATTGATTATTCATATATAGCAAAAATATACTGGTAAGCCCAAAACCGAGCTCTTGAAGCATTTTGTATTACACTAAGTGATTGCGCACTATTTAAGCTGAGTCATACTTATGAGTCATTAAGTGTGCCTATGTGTTACTGTACCTATCCTGTGCCTGTCCTGTGCCTGGACTCTTCCTAACAGCCACATTGTGGTATATTGTTGTTATGTATAGTTGTTATGTACTCGTCCTACTTAACCTGCGAGTCCAATGTCTCTTTTCCTTAGTTTCTGACATTGAACTCTAGGTATGTTATGTTATGTTTGCTTCATAGCAATATTATAGTTTCTGACATTGAACTCCAGCTGCTCTATTCAGCTGCTTAACAGGTTATGAGCCCTGCGCCCTAAACTCTCGCTCTCTACTCATTTTCTAGGTGACTTTATTTTCAGATATTCCAACTCTGCTACATCCACTTCCCCAACACATTATTTTTACCCCGTTGCATTCACTGCATCACCCCAGCACATCTATCTGCCCTAGTCTCTCCCTCCACCACCCCATGGCTTCAGAACAACACAACCATCACATTCAGCCTCTCAATGGCAAGAACTATACCACCTGGAGTGAAGAAATGAAGGTTCTTCTGTGCTCAACAGGACTATGGTGCCTTGTTCATGGCAAAGAGATTTGCCCTACCAGTGGAGCCAAGGAGCAGGCCTGAGGTTTGGGATATCAAGCAGGACAAGGCTACTGGTGAGTTGATGCTGAGTATTCTCTCTAATCAATGAGTGCATATTCACACTCAATAGGATGACCCCACTGCTGCTTGGAAGGCCCTTGCAATGCTCTTTGTTCAACAGAAGGCCAGCACTCATTTTGTCACCTATAAAGAGTTTTTTTTCCATTAAGAAGCACTCTGAGGAGTCTCTTTATGTTGGTACACTCTCATTTGGATACATTTCATGCCTCTTCTATTTGTTTACTACTTTTTCCAAGCATTCTGTACCTCACCTGGTTCCCTCTATGCTAGACTGGTCATATACCAGCATGCCAAACCTTTGGTCAAATACCAGTCTGCATATATCTGGGGCAAAGCAGTTTTATTCAACTCTATTCACATGTTTCCTATGTGTATCATCACCTCTTTTGGACTTATAAATTTCAGTTACTATGCTCCTGACCTCTCCCTTTTGTTTATGATAAGTATGACTGATCCAATCCAGATCTCAGACATTTTCTTTTACCACTGCTGTTCTCAAGATCCAATTTTATATCTTACAAACTTTATTTTTGATTCTGTTCAAATGTTTATGAATGTATTTCATATGACTTCACCTTAGTTCAAGTCCCAAGAATGCCTAGACTATAAAAGATTGTGGCTAAACTTATGAAAAATAGCTTCCATGTTGCTCACATTTGTCCTTGAACTTTGTGACACCAACTACAATTACTGTTAATGTTTACCACTATAATCTACTTCTCCAATAACCATTTGACAACTCATCTACTATACCAACTCATACGAGTCTACCTAAAGTACTTAGTCTTGCTCTCATCCAGACTAGACTAGTGCCAGACTATTGGGAATTTTGGTCACAGTTAGGACCCCTGTCTTCTCTCTTCCTAACTTAAAGTCCCTTTAGGGGACAGACATATCGCCTCCTCTATTACTTTTGAGCCTTGGTCTAGGAGATATTCCCTTCAAGACCCTCGCCTGGCTTGTTTAGATCTTTACAATAGTCACTAAAAAGTGACACTTCATTCCATTTGTACAAAAAATAAAAATAGCTTGCCCTTAAACCTAACAAAGCAAAAAATGTGGACGATATATCTCCTCCATGAGCCATTCATAAAAATTGATATAATTACCAAAAACATCAAAACAGAAGTCAATGTCGTGCTAGATAGTGGTACCACAGGCATATTTATAAATACCAAATAGGCAAAGGAAAATCAAATCCCTTTGCAACTCCTCAAGTTAGTTGTACCAGTATACAATGTTGATGGAATGCTCAACCAAGCAAGCAGCAGAGTATATGAGTTTCTGACATCAGACTCCAGCTGCACTATTCAGCTGTTTATAAAATGCATTAACAGGCTGAAAAACACCATATCAAGGCACTGGATTACAAACTGGGTAACCTCATTTTATTGTCCACAAAGCATTCAGAACTCACCAACAGGCCTTCTAAGAAGTGTACAGAAAGATGGATAAGATTCTATCAGGTCACCAATATGTATAACAATGCCATCAAACTATTATTCTTCAAATTGAACCAAGCTCATTACATAGCCAATGTGTCCCATGTTAAATTCCATATACATATATATAGATCCCCTCAAAGAACAACCTGTTATTTGCCCCAGTCCAGTATTGGTTCATGATGAAGCAATGAAGAATTCATGATGGACTAAATCATAAATAGTTATTCCATAGGCCATGGATTCCAGTACCTTGTCTACTAGAAAGGTTACAATATCCATATCATGCCTGGAAATCAGCAAGCAATTTTAAAAGGTCAGCTTCTAAAGTGATTGTGGACTTTCATAGTAAACATTCCTCAGCTCTATGAAAGTTAAAAATGGTGCATGAACTTTTTGATTCCATATTTAACATGCTAATAGTCAACTTCATATTGGATTCCATGACCTCCAGATAGATTGATCTGAAATCTCAACCATAGAAAAGGGATAATATTATAAATTCCTCTATTGTAACCTAACTTTTTCTCTTTTATTTACTTTATCCATGATCACTTAACTTGATATTCATTACATAATCAGTTATGTAACATCATGTGACCTTATCACTTATCTATGACATCATAGTACATATACACCTCATATATGGGAATATTTCCATAACTGTGCAAACACTCTAACCATATGTATATAGGTAGCACTCATAAATAGCTTATCATTGGACATAGCATGGTCTATGTACATGTACTCATAGTATATATACTTGAATGCAACAATCAACAGACCTCAATCTGTTCTGGTTAGTTCTTCTCTAGCCTATATAGATCCTTTTAAGTGTTTGTTTTATCGAGGTGACTGAGTCAGTCATTGGCTTTAGGTTGCTTTCAATAAGACTTCTTGCATATCCAAATACTGGCATTCCTATTGAATGGTATGACTTTACAACATCCTTGTCTGGCTTAAGACTCATCAAAAAGTATGCATTCATAAAATTTGTGTTCTTTTATCTTCTAGACATTATCATCATCAATCTGTCATAAGGGCAATAGCAGGGAACTATAAGAACATCACAGTTATTGTTCTCAACAGAGAGGAGGAAACTGATGTTATCTTTGTAGATGCCACACAAGATTTGAACCCCCCATAAACAAGGACAAAATGAGGGCTGAGCCAGGATCTTGTCTTTCTGAATGTGGACATAGGCAGGGCAGCCCCAGACTCGGAGGTAAGAAACATCAGGTTTGCGCCCATTCCAGAGTTCATAGTGCATAGAATTCTCCAAGGCAGCTGTGGGACATCGATTCCAGACATGAACCAATCCAGCGAGCGCTTCATCCCAGAAAGCCATGGCAAGTCTGGATTCCTTCAACATAGCAGTAATGCACTCAAAAAGCACTCAATTGGTACACTCTGCCACTCCATTTTGCTGTGAGCGTGCTCAAACAGTATGTTGGCGCTGTGTACCACACTCATTGGTAAAAGCAAGCATGGCATTGCTCATGTACTCCCCTCCCTTGTCAACCTGAAGAGTCTTGATTCTGCGCTCAGTCTGGTTCTCAGCAAATGCCTTAAACTGCTTGAATGCCTCAAAAACGTCCAATTTGGCGCAAATACACAGTACAAAGTGATATCTTGAGTAGTCATCAATCAATGTCATCCAGTAGCGGAATCCAGAGAAAGAGTGATAAGGAACTTCATGGACATTGGAGTGGATGAGTTCCAGAGGACAGAGAGCACACCAGAAGGTGCTAGGAAAGGGGTTTGCATGCATCTTGCCAGCTAAACAAGGTTTGCAAACTGGGTCAAGCGCAGTTTCGACAGAAGTGTCAATCTGCATGCCAGTGATGAGATTGGGCTGGTACAGCAGCACTTTTACATCAACATAATTGTGATGAGCGAGTCTCTGATGCCAGAGCAAAAGGTCCAGAGGCACTGTAGTGGCTGAATGCACATACTCTATAAATGCTTCACTCTCACCATCCAGAAAGGCAGCATTGTGCTCATTGATGGGAGCAAAGAATAATGGGGGTCCATTCGAGCGACTGAAGGACATGTGACTAGAATTGATATGGACATTGAAGGATGAGCAACAACTGGGGTACAACACAGATAGTAGGTTGTTCCACAAGTGTAGAACGTGCAAAACATTGGAAAACTCAACCGCTCTCCCTCTCTTTCCATCTAGATTGGAATGAAAGACAATTGAACTGATCCCAGCCGAACATACAGTAGTATTGTCCACCAATTTGATAGGAACGCATTTGGGACAATCATTGCATATCCAATGACGATGGGGCGGCATATGAGAAGTGGCCCCATGTCTGCATTCCAATCGATGTCAGCATCAAGTTGGAGAGGCGCTAGAGGATTAGAGGGATCACTGGAATGAAAACTTGCATTTCCGGTGTGCTCAATTGTATCCTGAGGCAGTCCACCGGCAGCTGCTAAAGAGGTGGTTCCAGAGGACATAGGAGTTGTGCTATTTATTGAAGTGCGAAGCACTTGCACTGGCAATGTCCTGTCTTCTCACAGAATCCGTAAGGAGATGCAGTGTTGCAGTGACAGCTATTAGTGGATACTGACAAAGTGGAGGTGGAGGAAGAAGTGGGTACATCAGGGCGTAGACGGCAATTGATTTCCTCAGTTTGGAACACCGCTGCCTTGACCTTGTCTTTATCCAGATCAGTGAGAAGCACAAGGGATGAGGTGAAATGGGAGTATTCTGGTCCAAGCGCATGCATCATTGCCATATAGCTAAGTTCTGCATCAGAGGTCACTAAATCGAAGGAAGTGGGGCAGAGTTCCTGAATGCGTCCCATAGCTTGCTTGACTCAAGCGCTGAGCGAAGAAAGATGCTCGAGTCTCTACATCTACAAGGGACTTAGCAATTGACTGTTCCTAGTCAAGTCCACATGCTGTTAAACAGCTAAACAGTGCAGCTGGAGTCCGATGTCAGAAACTAATGATATTGCTATGAAGCGGACATTACATACCTGGAGTCCGATGTCAGAAACTGAAGAGAAGTGACAGCGGACTCCTAAGGTCAAATAGTGCGCAATCATAAAGTGCAACACATGCTTACATCAGCACAATATGGCAGAGTTTGAACTTGTGGTGAATAGGTAGTATAAACTTGTGGTCCTGGCTTGTCATTCTATATCTTTCTTTTCTTCTTTCTACGATCTCTCTTATCATGTCCACTCTTCGAGTCTCTCATGCCAACAGATTTCATGCACAAGCAGCAACTGGCAATGCCTATTGCAAGATGATCTGGTCCAACTTTAAGACAGCAGTTAAGCACAATGAAGTGGAGGTGCAATGCATGCCAGACAATAAGAATGAACTTGAAGAGGAGAAGGTTACCTGGCAGAAGAGATTTGGGAATATAATGGCAAGTGGTAGGCCTCATATCAGTTATTGTTAAACAGCTGAATAGAGCAGCTGGAGTCCAATGTCAGAAACTGATAATATTGCTATGAAGCGAACATAACATACCTGGAGTCCAATGTCAGAAACTAAGGAAGAGAGACATTGGACTTGCAGGTTAAGTAGTGCGAGTACATAACAACTATACATAACAACAATGCGCCACAATGTGGCTGTCAGGAAGAGTACAGGCAAAGGGCAAGGTCAAGGAGGAGGCAATGGTGAAGAGGGACATGGACCAGGCTATGTTCTATAAGGAGCACAACTGGATTGGTTGAAAGATGAATGTACTTCATATGCATTTTTTCCAGATCTGAATGAGCCTCCATGTGCTTGACATTGAGCATGAGCAGACACTTGCTTAGCTTAATGAGAACTGGCTTGTGTTGAAGCTTTTGAACCTATTCAAGTAGCATAGCATAGACTGACTGTCCATCTTCTATGGAATTATCAAATGCAAATGACATGTCTAGTTTAAAAAAAAGGAAAAGAGGAAAAAATAAGAGTGAAAATAAAAGAAAACACTAAAGGCAATCGAAGATAGGAGTAAGCATGAACTGGATATGTACAGGGTTCTACTTGACTTTTCTTCATCAGTCATCTGTCTGTTGTGTCTTGCACAGTAATCGCGTACTCTGCCTCTTGTGCCTGTGAGTCACTGATGTGTGCCTGTGACTCAGCATTCAGTTACTGTGCCTGTACTTTCTGTCAGCCACATTGTGGCGCTTTATTGATGTGTATTGTTGTTATGTATTCATGATACTTAACCTGCGAGTCCAATGTCTTTCTTCACTCTCTGACATTGGACTCCAGTACCACAGTTCAGTAGTCTGACAGGTTACGAGCCCTGCACCTTAAACTGTCGCTCTCCACTCGCTTTCTAAGGCGACATTATTTTCACTTGTTCCAACTCCCATCCCATAGCGCCTCTATTCCTTCTGTCCGCTCTACTGAGCACCCTGGAAACGCTACTTATCGTTCAAGCGACCCTTCTGATCCATTGTCACCCCTGCAACTCGATGCAGATGTCGATTAGAACGCAGATACTGGTGCCACATCTCATATGACCCCTCATCGCCACTGGATGCGCAATTATTCCGCAAAACGAGTCCCAATCAAGCTTGCAGATAACACCATCGTTTACTCTGCTGGAATCGCTTCTGTGGTGTTCCATCCAAATCTCAATGGGAAGAGAGCCCATCCAGTCGAGTTCTCGAATGTCTTACATGTTCCCCAGCTGCGCAATAACTTGCTGGCTGTACTCTATCTCACTCGGCGCTCAGCTTTTGATGTGCATATCAATGCTACCCAAATGTCTTTCAGTCGCTCATGTGGACCTCCCTTGTTCGTTGCATCCATCAATGAACACAATGCTGCATTTCTGGATGGTGAGACTAAAGCCATCACCGAGTATGCAAATCCAGCAACCACAGTACCATTGGATCGATCCCTCTGGCATCGCAGATTAGCTCACCATAACCATTCTGATGTGAAAGCGCTATATGAGCGCAAACTCGTCACTGGCATGCAATTGGACTCGAGTGCGAAATCTGCGCCATCTCCTGTGTGTGAGCCTTGCTTAGCAGGCAAAATGCATGCAAACCCCTTCCCTAGCAGCTCCTGGCGCGCTTC
>JBBPMT010000293.1:0-19015 GCA_038090455.1 Garcileccinum viscosum
TCATCAGTAGAAGTTGGCTAATCCTAAGAAGGATCTCACATGAATATCAACAAGTCATCAAGATATATAATTATATAGTCATTCATGTCAGCAAAGATCTTGTTTATCATCTGATGAAAGGTGGCTGGGCTATTGCACATTCCAAAGTATATCACAAGGGGTTCATAAGCCCCAAAGTGGCAGATGAAGGCTCCTTTCCATTCATCACCTCCCTTGATTCACATGTTGTTGTAACCCCAATGAAGGTCCATTTTTGTAAAGATCTTAGATTCTTTTAATTTATTTATGATTTGCAATATCAAGGGTAGAGGATAGTTATTCTTTATGGTTTCCTTATTTAAATATCTATAGTCTATGACCATGGATTTCTTTCCATCCTTTTTTGGGATGAAGAAGACTGGAGATGTTTGCAGAGATTTTGAGAGGCAGATATATCCCTTGGTCATCTGATCTTTGATGAACACTTTTATCTCATCTTGTTCCTGAGGGATGAGCTTGATCAAACACCCTTTCTTGGGTATAAAATCAGGTTTCAGATCAACCACATGGTCCCATGGTTTGTGCTCTGGCATGCACTCACTTGCCTTCTTCAAGAAGACATCAAGATAATCATGGTATTCTGCCAGGACCAGCTTGGCAGCTTTGGCAGTGTCTGGTGGGACATTAGCAGGATTTTCTGATTTTTAACTATGATATCCATAGGCTATTTCATGTGTTTCCATATGGTTGAGATAAATATGGTTTATTGTGGCACAGCTGGCAGGGCACTGATCCATTGCGACTGTCTCTTTGATCTAGTCAATGGTGGGATTGTGATCACATAACCATATATAACCAAGGATTATCTGATTTTTTTTGAGGTTTGTGACATTTGTGGTTATTTTCTCATGGTGTCCTATATAGTCTATAATAAGTGAGGTGGTGTGTGATATGCCACCTGCTTTGTTGAGCATTCCATCAACATTGTATATTAGTACAACTAGCTCAAGGGGCTGCATTGGAATTTGGTTTTCCTTTGTCCATTTGGTATCAATAAATATACTGGTAGCACCACTATCCAATAGAGTGTTGACTTCTGTTTTTGCATTTTTTGTAATTATATCAAATTTTATGAATAGCTTACAAAGTGGTTTTAGGGTTCACACTTTTCATTCTGTCAGGTTCAGAGGCAAGCTATTTTTATTTTTTGTACACACAGAATTAAGCGTTACTTCCTGGTGACTATGCTTCTTTTCAGAGTTTGCTGTGTTGGTTATGTCATCTGGTAGGCTACCACAATGAGATGACAGAGAGTAAGAAAAAGAACTATCTGTATCATTATCTATGATTACATGGCTATTGAGAGACGAGAAACTATTAGATGTATATAAAGAAAATGGGTGAGCACTATCTTGGCATTGCACTCTTGATCAGGATGGAATTAAATGAAAAAAAAAAGAAGAACTATTTACATATCTAGGGTCTATATTGCTTGGTACTCTACCTGATGAGTCCAAGCCTACTCTTTTCCCTACATTGCTTCTAAATCATGAAAGTAGGCCCTGGCGGCCTCAAAGTCCATGCCACAAATAGTAGCTTGCCAATTTACCTGTCCTGCAAGTTGGAAAGAGGGGGCAGTAAAGGGTGGTATGACATTTTGGTTTGTTTGGGCAGTTCCTTCTGTGGCATGTACTTGCTTTGACTTGTATTTTGATCACTCTTTGCAGTGCCCTCCTCTTCTGAAGCCACACTCATTGCAGGCCATGCTCTTGGCCTTGCAACTCTTCTGAAGCCATACTCATTGCAGGCTATGCTCTTGGCCTTGCAACTCTTCTGAAGTCACACTCATTGCAGGCCATGCTCTTGGCCTTGCAATCCCTTGTGAGATGGCCTTCTTTACCACAGTTGTAGCAGCCTCAAGAAGCATGGTTAATTTCTTCTTGGTTGTTGGAGATGCAATCAACATCCATTCCATTGGGGTTGCAGCATGTTTGGCTCTATTGGAACCAGGATTTGAAAGCTTCAATAGCATTGGTGTATTTTTAGACTATGCTGATGAATGTGTGGAGGCCTTGTGGACACTCTTCTCTTATGAACATGTGCTTGATAATGTCTTGGCACACTGATTTTTCTAAGAGCATGATGCCCATGCTTTCAACTGCATGTGCTTGGTCATATAGGGCCAGCCATTGCATAAGAAAGACTTGTGTCCTCTCATTACATCCTTGTTTTCATGCTATCAATTACCTAATGGCAATTTCTCTCTCATTCCTGATCTGGAACTGGGCATCCAGCAGGTTTTCAAGTTGGTTTAGTGATAGCCACAGCATGTTGTTGTCACAGTGCTTCTTGATTTCTATGTGTGCCCACATACCTGCACCATTCTTGTCCTTTTTTCCAGACTCAATGCCAATCCTTGAGAAAACTGCCAGATTCTAGTCTTTTTCACTGTTTAGCCTTTGTTTGCCAAACACACTTAGATTCATTTCTCAGAATACTAACATCTTCATCCACCATTTGTCAAACTTGTTGTATGATCC
Source organism: Garcileccinum viscosum (assembly GCA_038090455.1). Taxonomy (NCBI): domain Eukaryota; kingdom Fungi; phylum Basidiomycota; class Agaricomycetes; order Boletales; family Boletaceae; genus Garcileccinum; species Garcileccinum viscosum. The sequence continues at coordinate 2,520 of JBBPMT010000293.1, forward strand.
ATCGAAGAGTCTGGGGTTCTTAATAACCTCTGCTTTCTTCAAACTCCCATACAAGATGTTCAAAAAGAGTGAGCTCCCTCCTTCTTTGGAGTCTTGGCACTCCTGGTGCTCTTGGTCCAGCTGGTTATCCAGCTCTCAATTGTGTTGTTTAACTTGATCTAGCTGGCAGATTGTATCATGCAGCAGCTCTTGCAGCAATGCAAGCTGATCTGTGAGTTGGACATCTTGTCCAGTTCTGGAGCCACAGGGAGGGCATGTGCTCATTGTTGGAGTTGTTGAGGGGGAGCTGGTTTTCAAGACTTCTGCTGACAGGTTAAAGAGTCCTATAGACATCATTGTAATGGAAGGTGATCTTTGATTGGTAGAAGTCAGTGACATCATTTATGAGCACCAGGGATTAATCGAGGTGGTATTGCAAAAATTTATGTTGCAATCAAAAGGGGAAATTGATGAATTCTATGTTGTATGGGGTGTTTGTAACCACAGTGTTGTTTGGGTTAAATTTGGGAAATGGGAGTTGAGGCATTGGTTTGATGGGGTGGACTCAAATGCTGCATTTGGTAACAGGGGTCCTTGAATTCCCATGCTTTCATATACTATGCTAAAGAAAAACTCATATGTATTGCAGTCACACACTAATTCCATGATTGTCAATAATGAGAGGGGGAGACCAGGTTCTGCCTGGCTATGGCTGATGATTTAGCTTGCCAAGGCTACGAGTCTCACAGTAGAAGCTTGCGATGCTGCTATTTGCATGGTATCAGCTCTGCTGTCCTAACCCAATATGGACTAAAGAATTGATCCTTATTTTTCTATGGTCAGAAAGGTCCTCTTGAATAAGGTCTATCCTGACAAAACAAACAGAAGCTATGCTGGATGAGTATATGAATGCAGTGGAGAGAAGGTTGCAATCCTTTTGTGGTCATGATACACTGCCTGCTATTCAGATAGAGCTTTATCACTGGCTATTGTGAAATCTCCTTTAAGTCTGGGATCCAACTATATGATGATGGTAGAAAAAAATGGATAGGAGTGGCATGTAACAGTGCCAGTGAGGTGAGGTAGTGAAGAGGAGTCTGTTCTTATGAAAACAACCTCTAGTTGCAAGACTAGGTCACTTTGATAATCACAAACCATGAAGTGGGACTATATAGACTAGGAGGAACCTAACCAGAACAGACTGGAGTCTGCTGGTTGTTGTATTAATGGTATATATACTATACATGTGTATACATGGACTAGCTTAAGGCTAGCTGCTATTACCAATTGTATTTATAATGTAAGCTATATATGGCTATAGTGTTCTTATGAGTGTGGGAGTATTCCTATACATGTGGTTAACATGTGCTATGTATATACTATGATGTCATGGGTCTAGCCCTAAGGTCATGTGATGTTACATGATCTAAGAGAAAGAAATAAAATAGAAAAGTTAGGTTCTGACAGATGGATTTGTAATATAACTGGTCAGATCAGCATAGTATTTCCCAAACTATCCCATACTGTTCCAGCAGTCCCTAGCACTCTCCAGTAGTCTCTAGCACTCTCTAGCATTTCCAAATAAAAAATATTATTTCATAGTAATTTCTAATCTTTCTAGTATCCTCTAGTATTCTCAGCACCTTTCAGTCATCCAGCTATATAATTAGTATTTCATTTCATTCAATATATTTAAATAACTATTTAATTATATAACACAAGTAACATAACAGATGGTCTCTAACCACACACCTAACTATATGATCCTTTGCTTAACCTTACTATTGGACATCATGCAATCTATATAAATAACTATGATAATAACTATTATTATTATTCAATAGATCTATATATACCATTGCTACCATATTGTATCAAGTATGCAGAGTCTAGCCCAACTCACCAAATACTAACATGTGCTAACTAGACATTGACCAAGCATACTAACCAAATACTAACCAAGCACTAACCAAATACTAGTCAACCTTAATCAAATCTTAATCAAAATACTAACCAGATGCTAACCAAATTCTAACCAAGCACTGACCAGATATTAATCAAGTACTAACCAGACACTAACCACATTCTAACCAGATATTAACCAAACACTAACCAGACACTAACCAAACTTTAATTAGATATTAACCAAACACTAACCAGATACTAATCAAACTTTAAACAGATACTAATCAAACACTAATCAGATGATAACCAAATTTTCACCAAATTCTAATCAAATCTTGATCAAGTTCTAACCAAAATACTAACCAGATACTAATCAAGCACTAACTAAACACTAACCAAATCCAAACCAGACACTAACCAAGCACTAACCAGATACTAACCAAGTATTAACCAGATACTAACCAAATCCTAACCAGATATTAACTAAACCCTAACTAGATACTAACCAAGCATTAATTAAATACTAACCAAACACTGACCAAGTTCTAACCAAAACACAAACCAGATATTAATTAAGCATTAACTAGATACTGATTATATTTTAATTAAATGCTAACTAAGTACTTAGTGATTATCTAGTCAAGATTTGGTTAGTGTTTGGTTAATATCTTGGCTAGGACTTGATTAAGATTTGATCAATATTTGATTAGTGTTTGGTTTAAACTTGATTAATATTATCTGATTATTGTTTTGGTTATGATTTAATTAGTTTTTGATTAGTATTTGATTAATGCTTAATTAGTATCTGGTTAGAATTTAGTTAATATCTGATTAGTATTAGCAACATTGGTTGGAGCTATCGAGGAAAGAAGATGGTCAAGTAATGATGACCTGGGGATGCCACTAAGGAGGGTTTGCAATAGACCTCCATGATTGACTGACTATATGGGAACTCAGGAATAAGGGATGGATGAATCCTGTTTTGTGGAACTCAGACAAGACTATGGGTCAATCACCGAGATCTATTGCAAACCCTCCTTAGTGGCATCCCCAGGTCATCGTTACTTGACCATCTCCTTTCCTTGATAGCTCCAACCAATATTGCTAACATAAAAACTAGACTACTTCCTGTCCATCATCAGCAAGAGGCCACAAGCCCATGACTTGCAGTGTCTGGTATAGCATATACCCTATAGTTCCTTCTTCCCACATTGCTGAAGATTTTGGCTCCCTGAGTACAAGCCCATAGATTGCCAGAGTTGAGCCATAGCTCCTCTATAGTTTATTGGAACCAGCTTGATAAATTTGCATAGTTGCATAAAAAGTAGTGTGTACAGTCGTAAGCAGAATCTGCTAGTGCACACTTCACATTTGTTGGGCTGCTAGTGTTGGCCACCATCACACTGTCAAGAATACATCAAGTGAGTCTCAGGTCCATTCCTCAAGAAGAATAACAATTTTTGGAATCCGCATTGCCTTGTTGCATTGCATCCTCCCCTGCCTTGTTTTACTTCTATAAATAGAATGTCACAGATCCAAGTCTGCCTCCCTTCCTGGCACTTTGATACACATCCATTATATTCCACGGCTGTTAAGGCCAAGACCCTTGCATCCCCTCCTCAAGTCGTGAGCTCGGATGCCGGTCCTCTTCGTGAGAGATTGCCCAAGATCTGCTCAGTTATCTTCCCTTGCAAAACATGCACAAGTCACATGCACTTCACCAAAGACTGCCCATGCTGCTACAATTGCAGCCAAATAGACCACTTCGCCAAAGTGTGTCCCCAACTGCTTACTTGCTATAGGTGTTCTGGAAAAGGACACAAAGGAGTAAACTGTCCACTTGAGCCTGGACTCCATAGCAAGAAGTCAATAGCAAAGAAAGTCTTTATAGAAGGCATAGAGCATAGAGAGGGTGTGGCAAGCCAAGCTGCCCCTAAATCCCTTCCTCATCTTCCTGTCTCCTGTGGGCACTGTCACTGAAGCATCAATGGTAGCCTACACACAACTTGTATTGGAGGTCTGCATGAGACAGGCCAAAGAAATTAAGGATCTTAAGGAGCAAGTTCAGCTCCTCAATGCAAGAATCCTTCCTGTGACAAACAAGTCATTAAAACAACAAAAGGCTCCAGAGAAGCCAATCAGTGAGCGCAAGAAGAAGCGCAACCATAGGTGCAGCCTGCTGAAAGGCAAATCCAAGGTGCTGATATCCCCAGCTAAATTCAAGATAGCTTTCCCGCAGCCCACATTACCAGCACCTTTCTCAATATCTTCAGATATATCTGACTATAGAACTGTAGGCATAATGAAGACAACCCCCTCCTCACCAATTGCCTCCATGGCATCATCATGGAAAATGGATTCCCCCACAACAACTCTGCACATTCGATTTGCGGCCCTTCCAGCTGCCTCTACTCCACCATCCCAGGCTTTGATGCCCCTCTTCCTTGAGATCTGCGCTATCAATGATAGCAACTCATTCTTAGATAAAGAAGCAGATGAAATTGATTGGTCCCTCATGGACAATGAGACATTACAAGAGTTCATAAGGAAGGCTCAATGCTGCCTTCAAATAGTTCAAGGGTTGCTCTCCTGAGCACAAGGAAAGCTGCAATTGAAGGCCATACTGGCCAGAACAATCTGAACCACCTTGCTCATCTTGGACAAATACAAAAATCATTACAAGTAATTTGCTTCTCCCTACCATCTCTCCTCATTTGCAGTTCTAGCAGAAATTTTTTTTCAAGTTCTTTCTTTTTTCTTTTTCAGACTTTGACTTGTGAGTGTCTGGAATCCACTCATAAAAAGGGCATAGGTGTATAGGGATATACCGATAGAGCATCTGAAGGTAATGGTAATAGACAACTAATGGATAACTGCCTAGCAAGTATATAATGAGTGGTATCCATGGTGCTGTAGTGTGGGAGCACAGCCAACCAGAAGTGCAAAATCTTGAAACTTTTTCAATACCTTTTCTTGACTCTCCAGAATGCTTCCCTTTTCCTTTCCCTCCCCTTATAGTGCAATTGACATTGATTGAATAGATTATAGGGCTTTGATGCCAATCTTTCATGATAGCCAACTCCAAATTGCATTATTACCATTGGTCAAGATAGTCTTTTCCTTCATCATCTCACCTTTATAGCTATAGAGTCCCCAACCACCTTTATTACATAGGACTGCCTGTAGAGTTGTACCCTCTACATGGTCAGCAAGCCTTTTGGCCACCTTGCATATTCATAGTGATCTTTCATTGCTGACATATCAAGTTTACTTTATTTTCTTGTTTTACATTGACATTTTCTGTTTTCCTTGTACTATAGCCTTCCCCCCTTGTGCATTTCCCTGGAAGCTGACTCCTGAGTCTAGGTCACTCCCTCCTTGTCTCCAACATAGTTGATCTGGAATCTCAACCATAAAGAGGGCATAGTATTGTAATCCTCAGTTGTGACCTACCTTGCCCCTAATCTAGGGTTCTGGATATGGCTTTCCCCCTAGTTGCCTATATGGCCTTTCTACTGGTCTAACCTTCTGTGACTCACCAAGAGTATTCCTCATATTCTCGAGTTCACCATCATCAATAGTTGGGATATCCATAGGTTGTAACCCTACAAGCAGAACCCATAGGCACATATCTTTGTGCCTATTCATTTCCTTCATCCTTGATAGCTTCCGCTTTAGTTAGTGCTTGATTAGGATTTGGCAAGGATTTGGTTAGTATTTGGCTAGTACTTGGTTAGTGTCTGGTTAGGATTTGGTTAGTGTTTGGTTAGTGTTTGGTTAGTACTTGGTTAGTATCTGGTTAGGATTTGGTTAGTGCTTAATTAGTATCTGGTTAGTGCTTGGTTAGTGTTTGGTTAGTGTCTAGTTAGTCCTTGGCTAGCATCTGGTTAGTATTTTGGTTAAAAATTGGTTAGGATTTGGTTAGTGTCTGGTTATTGCTTGGTTAGTGTTTGGTTAGTATTTGATTTGTGCTCTACCTCTGATCAATTATATATTTTTAGATAACTGTCAGTAGCTAAAAAAAGCTGGGCAAACTGAAAGAATCTGGAGTCTGCTGGGAAACCCTGGAGCTTACTGGGATGTGGCTGTGTTTTAGCATGGCTGTGTATCATGGAAGCTGGAGAGGACTGTCAAGACCTGGAGCATCTGGAGCAGCTGTAAAAGTCTGGAACAGTCTGTCCAAAGCTGTGATGTCTATGTGGTATGAAAGTCTAATGTGCTGGTTTGCTGATGTATTTTTAATATTTGTCAGGCTGCTGATGCATCCTATCACATATGCATTCCAGTACATCTTTTGCTCAATCCAGAGTTTGCTTCATGGCATCAGCAAATTCTTTGGCTGCCAGAGCTTTAACTATAGCAGATTCAAACCCAAGACAAGAAGTGAAGCTCTTGATGAGCTCAAAAGGTGTGAAACCAGTTATGGAGGAATGAGTATCAAAATTAAACTGGGTGAGTGCTATCCATTCTGCCCATTGATCTTGCTTTTCTGCTATAAAGAGGTGGAGGTACTGGTTGAGTTCCCTATTCACATGCTCTATTTGCCTGTTGGTTTGAGGGTAATAAGCTGAGGTCATTTTCTTCTAAATATGTAACAATTTAAATAGGTCCATCATCACTTGTAATGCAAACTGTGGTCCTCAGTCACTGACCAAGCTATCAGGTAGACTATGATGCTTCCATACATAGTCTCTATAGAGTTTGGCTCTTTCTTTGGTGATCACTATTTTGTTTGTGGGCACAAAGGCCACTTCCTTCAAGAATCAATCTATGATTACAAGAATGCCATCAAAATCATGACCTTCTAGAAGTTCAGTGATAAAGTCAATGGAAACAGATTTCCAGGGTCCATCTGCAACTTTCAATGGCTATAACAAACCAGCTGGTGGTTGGTTTCATGGTTTCATGCATGTGCAACAGTTACATGTCTTACAGTATTCTATTGTCTTTTCTGACTCCTGGCCAGCTATAGTAATGAGAGATGAGCTCATGGGTCTTTTTGGCACCTTTACAGTATGTCTGAAGAAGGAATGGTTGTGGAAGGTAGTCATCACTTCCATCCAGAGTTCTGTGGATACTCAGATCTTATCTCCATAGTATCATAATCCTTCATGGAGGATTGTTCCATCAGGATTAGAGCATCCTGAGTACTTCTCTTTTATTCTATCAAAGAGTGCTATATTGGCCATCACACAAATATAGGATTCTAGAATCATTGTTGTGTTTTTATTGTCATTTTCAATTCCTATCATGTGACCTTCTTGTCTAAAGAGGGCATTGGCCTTTCCCATAGATGTACCAAGTTTGTTTACTAGTATATAATCAAAGCATGATAAATATTGTGCCCATCAAGCTTGGCATCTATTGAGATCTTGCAATTTCATGAAGTACTAGAGGTTTTTATGGTCCATCCAGATCTCAAACTGGCAATATGCACCTTCCAGATGATATCTCCATTATTCTAGTGTGAGAATTATTGTGAGCATTTTTTTATCTGCTATAGTATAGTTATGTTGCTTGGGGGTCATGCTATGTGACATGTATGAGATGAGGTGCCATTTGTCTTCTATTTTGGTAGAGAGCACTACTCTGATTGCAAAATCTGATGTGTCACATTCTATCCTATATGGTGTTGTGTCATCTGGGTATGCCAATACTGGTGCCAATGTGAATGCATTCTTAAGCATGTCAAACACTTCTTGTTGATCTTTCTTTGTGAGATCATGAAGAGGTCAGGTAATGAGGCTATAGTTGGCTATAAAATGGTGATAGAAATTGGCCAGTCCTAGGAAGGATCATATACCTTTGACTATGGTTGGGGTGGGCCAATCTTTCATGCCTTTTACCTTTCCATCATTCACTGATACTCCTTTTTTGGATATGTCCATGCCTAGCATATCTACTTGAGATATGCTGAAGAAACACTTCTCAGGTTTTATGAAGAGATCATTTTTCTGGAGTCTATCTAGGACTCTACATACTGTGGCAATGTGTCTTTTCATGTTACCATCTTTGCAAAGATTAATAGATCATCAAGATACATAATTATACAATCATCCATGTCTGCAAGGATCTCATTCATCATTTGCTGGAACATAGTGGGACTATTGCATATTCCAAAATACATAATGAGGGGTTCATAAGCCCCCCAAGTGGCAGACAAAGGCTCCTTTCCATTTGTTTCCTTCCTTGATTCACATATTGTTGTAGCCCCAATGAAGGTCCATTTGTGTAAAGATCTTGGATCCTTTTAGTTTATCTACAATTGGTGAAATCAAAGGTAGAGAGTAGTTATTTTTAATGGTTCTGTTGTTTGAATATCTATAATCCATGACCATTTGTTTCTTCCCATCCTTTTTGGGAATGAAAAAAACTGGCAATGTTTGTGGCAATTTCAAGAGGTGGATGTATCCTTTTGCCAGCTGATCTTCTACAAAGGCTTTGACCTCATCTTGTTTCTGAAGGTTAAGCTTGATCAGATGCCCCTTCTTTGGTATGAAATTGGGCTTTAAATCAACCACATGGTCCTATGGTTTGCACTCTGGCATGCACTTGGTTGCTTTCTTTGAGAAGACATCAAGATACTTGTGATATTCTGCTGGGACCAGCTTGGCAGCTTTGGCAGCATCTGGTAGGATGTTGGTGGGGTTTTCTGGTTTTCAACTATGGTATCCATAGGCTATTTTGCATGCCTCCATATGGTTGATATAAATATGATTTAGAGTGGCACAGCTGGTGGGGCACTTATCTATTGTGACTGTCTCTTTGACCCAATCAATGGTGGGGTTATGATCATGTAACCATGTACATATATTCTAGAATCATGTGATTCTTTCCCAGATTGGTGACATCAGCAGTGATTTTCTCATGGTGTCCCATGTAGTCTATAATAAGTGAGGTAGTATGTGTTATGCCACCTGCTTCATTGAGTGTTCCATCAACATTCTATATTGGCACAACTAGCTCAAGGAGTTGCAGAGGAATGCAGTTTTCCTTTGCCCATTTTGTGTCTATAAATATACTGGTAGTGCCACTATCTAGTAGGGCATTCACTTCTGTTTTTTGTGTTTTTGTGATTATATCTATTTTTATGAATAGTTTATGAAGTGGTTTTAGGGTCTGCACTTTATATTCCATCAGGTTTGAAGGCAAACTATTTTTATTTTTTGTACAAATGGAATTAAGTGTTACTTCCTGGTGACCACACTCCTTTATAAAGTTTGCTGTTTCAGTTATATCATCTGGTAGGCTACCACATTGAGATGATAGAGAATAGGAGAAAAAAATATTGATATCAAGAGATGAAAATGAATTAGAAGTATGTAAAGCAAACAGGTAAGCACTATCTTGGCATTGCACTCTCAATCAAGATGGAGCTAAAGAAAAGAAATCTGGAAAAGAACTTGTATGTAACTAGAGTCTATGTCACTTGGTACTCTATCCAACAAGTTCAAGCTTACTCTTTTACCTGTATTGCTTCCATATCACAGAAGTAGGCCCTTGCAGCCTCAAGTGTCATGCTGCAAACTGCAGCCTGCCAGTTTGCCTGTCCTGCAGGTCTTGGAGGAGGGGAAACAAAGGAAGATATGGCATTTTGGTTTGTTTGTTTGTGCAGTTCCTTCTGCAACATGTACTTGCTTCAACTTGTATTTGGAGCACTCTTTGTGGTTCCCCTCTCTTCTGAAGCCACACTTATTGCAAGCTATATTCTTAACTTTGCAATTCCTTGCAAGATGGCCTTCTTTACTGCAGTTGTAGCAGTCTTGGGAAGTGTGATTAACTTTCTCCTGATTGTTGGAGTAAGCAACATCAATATCCATGGTGTTCAAGTTGCAGTGGGATTGGTTTTGGAAGAATCGAGATTTGAACAACTTGATGGCATTAGCATACTTCCATACTACTGCAATGGAGGCATGCAGTCTCAAGGGCCTTTTTTGTTGCATAAACATATGGCATACTATGTCCTGGTGCACAGATTGTTCTAGCAACATGATACCTGTGCTTTCTTCTATTTGGGCTTGGTCATAGAGGGCTAACCATTGGGTCAAGAAGACTCATGTCCTCTTGTTTTGGCCTTGTTTTTTGCTATAAGTCATTGAGTGGTGATCTCCTTTTTATTTCTGATTTGGAACCTGTTGTTGAGCAGCTTTTGAGTTGGGTTAGATTAACCCAGGGGATGTTGTTGTCCTTGCATTTCTTGATCTCTGTGCAGGCCCATGCTCCTGCCCCATTTTTGTTCTTTTTGCCAGACTCAACACCTTCTCTTGAAAAGACAGCTAGGCTCCAATCTTTTTGCTGTTTATTCTGTGTTCTTCAAACATGCTCAGATTCATCTCTTTGAAGACCACCTGAAAGCAACTGTTACGACCTTCCTATGAAACCTAACTTTTCTATTTTATTCCCTCCATTTTCTCGATCACGTGACTTGATATTCATCATATGATCAGTCATGTGACATCACGTGACCTTATCTCTTATCTATGACATCATAGCATAGCCTCACACGTGTTAGCCTCATTCATGGGAATACTCCCACACTCGTGAAAATCATATAGCCATATATAGTATACATTAGTAAGTCTTATCATAGTAATACCGGCCCTCATGTGGTCCATGCACACATCTGTACAGTATATAGTTTGCAATGCAACGACCAACAGACCTCAGTCTGTTCTGGTTAGTTTCTCCTAGCCCTTACATGCTCCCCCTATAGTTTGTGATTATTGAGGTGACCTAGCTGTATAGGCTATGGTTGCTTTCATAAGAACAGACTACTCTTAACTACTTCACCTCACCGGCACTGTTATATGCCCCACTTCCACTCTACTTCTCATCGCTCAAATATAGTCGGATCCCAGACTCATAGGGAGATCTCGTGATTGCCAGTGATAAGGCACTAGCTGAATAGCAGCCGGTTACTCCGTTACCATAGAAGGAATAGCACCTTCTCTCCACGCTATCCATACGCTCGTCCAGCATAGCTTCAGTTCACATTGTCAGGGTAGACCACATTTGAGTGGACCCTTCTGACCACTGAAAAATAAGGATCAAACCCTTAGCGCATATTGGGTCAGCACAGCGGAGACAACCGTGCAAACCTCACATCGCAGACTCTACAAGTTTAAGATCTGCAGCCTTGGAGAGCTAAATATTCAGCTGTCGCCTAGGCTCCTCAACAAGCAGCATTGCCCGACTTGCAGATCAGCTCGCATCGCTAAGCGATCTACTGCAACAAACCATGGATCGGCTGACTGCAGCCAAGCAGCAAAACCGCGACCTTGAGGCCCACTTGGACCAAGAATGAGAGGAATGCAAGGAGGAGCCCGCAAGAAGCTTCGACGAAACCAAGTTGAAGAGAGCTGAAGTGGTCAAGGACCCCGGCTTATTTGATGGGTCATACAATAAATTCGACGAATGGTGGACAAAGATGCTTGTGTTCCAAGAAACGAATCTATCTGTATTTGGCAAACAAAGGTTAGGTGGCCAGAAAGACTGGAACCTGGCAGTATTCTCCTGCATAGGCGTAGATAGCGGAGAAAAGGATAAAAACGGAGCTGGTGCCTGGGCACAAACAGAAATCAAGAAACGCCGAGACAACAACATTCCTTGGCTTTCATTGGCCCAAATTGAAAAGCTCCTAAACGACCGGTTCCATATTGGGAATGAAAAGGAGATAGCCACACACTGACTAATGGCATGAAAACAAGGGCGAAACGAGAGGACACAAGTCTTCTTGACGCAATGGCTAGCTCTATATGATCAAGCCCAAATAGAAGAAGGAACCAGTGTCATCCTGCTAGAGCAGTCGGTACGCCAAGATATCGTCAAACATATGTTCATGCAGCAAGAAAGGCCTGCTGGCCTCCACGAGTTCATTGCTGTAGTTCAAAAATATGCCAACGCAATTGAATCGTTTGAATCACAATTCCAATCCACATCTCGCCGTGATCCAAATGCAATGGAAATTGATTGCACAACATCTGACAATCGGGAGGAAATAGGCCATTCCACCCGAGGCTGCTACAACTGTGGCAAAGAAGGCCATTTGGCAAGAGACTGCAAGGCAAAGAGCACTGCCTGTGCAGAATGTGGATTCAGGAGGGTTGGACACTGCAAAGAGTATTCACAATTTAAATCAAGACGAGTATGTGCCACAGAAGGAACTGCATCAACAAACCAACATGCTGTACCATCTCCGCCCCCACTCGCAACTCTGTCAAACCCCAGACCAGCTGGGCAGCCAAACTGGAAAGCCGTGACCCATGACATGGACTTTGAAGCTGCTCGAGCCTATTTTAAGGATCTCGAAGCGCACCAGGGAAAAGAGTAAGGTTAGCTATGTTAGGTAATAGTCTAACCAATACAAACCCTAGCTATGTTTCTTCTTCTTCTAAAGACTTTTTCTTTCTTGTACCAGACCAATCAAGGGTGCGATGCCAAGATAGTGCTCACCCATTTCACTTACATACTTCGAATAGTTTTTCTTCTCTAAGTAGTGATACAAACATGGCTTCAGCAGGCGAAATTGCGCCCCCCACTGGCCAGAAGACTCAATCCGACGTAGATAGCATTTCCAATAGTTTTTCCAGTTTTTCCCCCTCTCTAGTATCTCAATGTGGTAGCCTACCAGATACTATAACCGAAACAGCGATCTCTGAAAAGGAGCACAGTCACTGGGAAGTGACACTTAATTCCGTTTACACAAAAAATAAAAATAGCTTGTCTTCGAACCTGACAGAGCAACGCGTGAGAACCCTGAAACCACTCCGCGAGCTATTTGTAAAAATCGACATAATAACAAAAACAACAAAAACAGAATGTCAAGCCCTGCTAGACAGTGGTGCAACTGGCATATTTATCAACCAAAAATGGGCAAAGGAAAATAGAATTCCAATGCAACCTTTAGACCTGGTGATACCCGTTTACAATGTAGATGGAACAGCCAACTCAGCAGGCGGAATCACATACACTGCCTTGCTTATCATAGATTACCAAGGACACCATGAAAAAGTAACGGCTGATGTCACAAACCTAGGAAAGAACCAATTAATCCTAGGATACATGTGGCTCAGGAATCACAACCCAACCATAAATTGGATCAAAGGAATGGTCATCATGGACAAGTGCCCACCTAGCTGTACAGCACTAAAACATCTAGCTCGGTCAAAAACTAAGATACACAAAATAGAATATGCTTACAATCACCATAAAGTAAGCATGATAGATGTACCAGATGCATCAGAAGCCGCCAAACTCGTACCAGCGGAATACCATGATTATTTGGACGTATTTTCCAAAAAGGCAAGCGAGAGAATGCCAGAAAGGAAACTATGGGATCATGCGGTAGATCTAAAAGACAACTTCGTACCAAAGAAGGGGCGTCTAATTAAACTCAGCCCACAAGAGCAAGATGAAGTGAAAGCCTTCGTCGATGATCAGCTCTCCAAAGGTTACATTCACCCCTCCAAATCGCCCCAAACCTCGCTCGTCTTCTTTATTCCAAAGAAAGATGGAAAGAAACACATGGTTATGGATTATAGATACCTTAATGAGGGAACAGTGAAAAACAATTATCTGTTGCCTTTAATCTTCCAAATCATAGATAAACTAAAAGGAGCTAAGCTCTTCACCAAGATGGATCTCCGATGGGGATATAACAACATCCGTATCAAAGAAGGAGATGAATGGAAGGGAGCTTTTGTTTGTCATCTAGGATCCTTCGAACCTCTCGTCATGTACTTTGGAATGTGTAATAGTCCCGCAACATTCCAACAAATGATGAATGAGATATTTTCGGATATGGATGACATTATCATAATTTACCTCGATGACCTCCTTGTTGCGAACATTGTCATAACCTAACTTGCCCCTAGTCTAGGGTTCCCTTTGTGGCTTAACCCCTTTCCTCATAGCTGCGTGCTTGTTCCAGCGCTTCTTCTCGGTCACATGACAGCTAGATGCTGGTCATCATGTGACTACTATTGTTGGCAAGTATTTACTATTGTTTATCTTTTTATAGGCACCGGTCCTCTTTACCTTTCATCGGCCGCGCATCTCCCGGTCTGGATCTCCATGTATCTCGATAGATCTTGGATCTCTAACCACAGATCCTTCCTTCGGTTATCTATAGATCTGCCATATCCTCATTGTACACAGCAGGTGCTCTTCTTGTTCTCACGGCGGGCTTCCATTCCTTACAGCCCTGCCTTGTTGTTAACATATGGTCTTTATCTATAGCCTAGTATAGTATGTGCTGGCCCTATAAGGATGGTCTGTGCACTCGCATGTACAGTATATATAGGCTTGTAATATCAGCCAAGACTCCTCAGTCTTGATATAGTCGATCTCATCCCTAGTACCGTTGGTCTCCTAGTGGACCAGATCCTTGTTCGACTCATTCCACTCTTTACTTCGAGCTTCCCCGATAGCAGGTGAGATGTAGGTGTAGCCTACTGGCGAACCTATAGGCCACTGGATGTGAACGTCAGTGTGCATCTCTGCTAACCTTCCTACTCGATAGTGTTCACTACACTCCTAATCTTCTCGAAAGATGGCGATAGAAAGAAACATATTGAATTAGTACGTAGAGTTTTAGAAAAACTCCGGAACAATGATTTGTTCGTCAAACCTGAAAAGTGCTTCTTTGGAGTCACAAAAGTAGACATGCTGGGCATGGATGTTTCAGAACATGGGGTTTCAATGAACCATGAAAAAGTGAAAGGAGTGCAAGATTGGCCCGTGCCTACCACATTGAAAGGCGTAAGAAGCTTCCTCGGACTAGCCAACTTCTACTGCCGCTTCATCGCCAACTATAGTCTAATTGCATGACCTCTTCACGACCTAACTAAGAAAGATCAACCCTGGATCTGGGGAAAAGACCAACAAACAGTATTTGAGATGCTTAAAAATGCATTCATTTTGGCACCGGTGTTAGCATACCCGGATGATACAACCCCATATAGAGTTGAATGCAACGCCTCGGACTTCACTGTGGGCGCTGTACTCTCGACAAAAAAAGAAGACAAATGGTACCCAGTATCATTTATGTCACATAGCATGACCCCTGAGCAGCACAACTACACCATAGCCGATAAAGAAATGCTTGCTATCATCCTTGCTTTAGAACAGTGGAGACATCACCTAGAAGATGTGAGACACCAGTTCGAAGTATGGACCAATCACAAGAACCTTCAATGGTTTATGAAAGCGCAAGATCTTAATAGATGCCAAGCTCGATGGGCAATGTATTTATCACAATTCAATTACGTGCTAGTAAACAAACCTGGCACTTCCATGGGAAAAGTGGACACACTCTCTAGAAGAGAGGATCACATGATTGGGATAGAAAATGATGTCAAAAATCAGATTGTTATCCCTGATCATCGTGTGCAGGTAACATTCGATATAGCCCTTTTTGACCAGATCAAAGAAGAACAACCCAAATATAGTCAACCCAACGGATCTACCGATCACAATGGAATATGGTACTACAACAACAAAATATGGGTTCCCACAGAGTTACAACAAGCAGTGATCACGTCTTTCCACAATCACCCTCTTTTCGGCCACAAAGGCGCTGAGAAGACATCGGAATTCATATCTCATTATTATAGCTGGCCTGGAGCCAAGAACGACATAGCCACGTATTGTAAATCCTGTGATTGATGTGCACGCATGAAACCCACCAATAAAGCGCCTGCTGGCAAACTCCAACTGCTAGAAGTCATGGAAGGACCTTGGAAATCGGTATCAGCTGACTTCATCACTGGATTACCCATTAGTCACGGATTCAATAGTATCCTCGTGGTAGTAGATCGCTTCTCTAAAGAAGTTGTGTTCATTCCTACAAAGAAAACAGTTACAGCCAAAGAAACAGCCAAACTATATTGCAATTACGTATGGTGCCATCATGGCTTACCTGATAGCTTGGTCAGTGACTGAGGACCCCAGTTTGCATTCCAGATGATGACGGACCTATTGAAACTCTTATCTATAGAAAAGAAAATGTTGATAGCGTATCACCCACAGACGGATGGACAAACCGAGCATGTGAATAAAGAACTCAACCAATACCTCCATTTGTACATCGCAGAAAAACAAGAGAAATGGGCAGAATGGCTAGCACTTGCCCAGTTTAATATTAACAATACTAAATCATCGGCGACTGGATTCGCACCCTTCCAGCTCACTAAGAGCTTCACTCCTCGTATCGGCTTCGAAGCCGCCATAGTCAAGGCACCGGCTGCCAAAGAATTTGCCAACCAGATGAAAACCAACCTGCAACTCGCAAAAGAGAATCTGGAATGCACACGTCATAGGATGAGTCAGCAAGCTGACAAATATCGATCCCAAGCACTGGAATACAAACCGGGTGATCTTGTATTGCTATCAACAGAACATCTGGAACTCGCCAAACGGCCTTCTAGACAATTAACCGAACAATGGATAGGACCTTATCAGGTCATTGACGTGTATAACAATGCCGTCAAACTTCTCTTCCCCAAATTGAACTGTGCCCATGATATAGTCAATGTGTCATGTGTTAAACCCTATATAGAACCACTCGAAAGACAACCCATCCAACGTCCCAGACTGGTATCCATTGATGACAA
>JBBPMT010000294.1:0-10934 GCA_038090455.1 Garcileccinum viscosum
TCTCGATCATGCCATGTCGATGAACCTGCAGCTTGCGGTGAAATCGGATCTCACCGAAGACGAAATTGCATGTTCTGCCTCATGGAGAGAAGGCGTGCGTAGTGTTGTAAGCTGCTTGTTTTACTCCTGTTCGTAGAAACTCATTTTACTCACATGCTCTCCGACTCTCTCTATCCTCGCTACACTTGGGGCATCGGTATGATTCGTCTAGTTGCCTGTGCTTTCGACGAAAGGCCTCGCAGCCTCTGAGCTGTTGCTTCGGAGAGCTCATCATGTGCTTACCTTCATCATGCACATTTACATCCACACCCTCCCACTTGATTCTGAAGTTCGCATCCCTCCAAGTATCTCCATCCCCATCCTTGAGGTCTCGGCTTATCTTCAGCTCCCACCCGTCGCAACATACTCTGACACCGTCCTTTACAACTGGAGCCTCAAGGCACCCACAGACGAAACGACTCCGCCGGCGCTCGATAATCTCCGTAGTCAGGATCTCTTCACAGGTACAAACGACGAGCAAGAATTTTACCTAGCCTCCTCACGCATCGAGATTCGAGGTGTAGAAGCTCTCGAGCTAATGCGCGTCACAATGAACGAAATGTTCACCGGAGACGATACCGCCGTGCGGCAGATCACGGGGTGTCTTCACCAACTCGCCTCCGTCATTGGCGAGCTCACGAGTATTCTGCTGGACGTTAGAAAAAGCTGCGATCCAGAGTTTTTCTATCATAATATCCGACCCTGGCTTCGTGGTGAAGACTCTGATCCGATGAACAGAAAATGGGTGTTTGAGGGGCTCGACGAATACCCAGAGATCGAGTCACCAACCGAGCTGTCCGGGCCAAGTGCCGGACAGAGTACGCTTATCCATGCACTCGGCATCTTCCTTGGTTTGGATAACTGCATGAGTGGCAACGAAGACACATCAGAGGCAGGCGATCGGTGGACATCAGCGTTGCGCCGCATGCGAATATACATGCCGAGACACCATCGCAGCTTTTTGCGGCACCTGATTTCCAACTCTCGACCTGTACGGGACTTCGTACTTAACGGAGACCCAAAGCTTACAGAGGCGTACGACAAGGCGGTGCAGGCAGTAAAGGAGCTCAGAGACGCGCACCTCCGGATTGTCGCTGCGTATGTCATCGGACCAGCGAACCGGGAAAGAAGGGTGGCAAAGGAGACTAGAGAAGCGAGGTCACTGCTCAAAGGAACTGGTGGGATGCCTTTAATCCAATTCCTCAGAGGTATGAGGGACAAGACTGCGGAGTTGATGGTGGGTGGTGGGCAGAGTCGTGGTCTCCACTATTTCACTAGGTGGTAGTTGATTATGCGGAAGTAGTACCGACATGTATGTCTGCGGTTATGCAACGACCGAGTTACGGTGTTATGATTAAATTCAGATTGTTTAGTTCTCACCTTGTCCACCTAATTATGGTTTCCTCCCACTCATTGTCATCTAGCCTTGGAAAGCGTGAGTACAATTCCAGTGACGTATGTTACGCTGAAGCCAGTCGAGGACAAGATAGATCACAATGAAGAATAATCCTACAATATTGAGGGCAGTGGTTTGGTCACATGCCAGCCAGTATAAACAACAAGAGATCGGGGATGCTGAGCTACTGGTGCACCCCCAAAGGATGTTCAATCTATGGTCTTGCTCGACGTGCCAATGACGTTCGCGCGGAAGTAGCTGTCGTAGATGTCGTCCGACGTCAGGAGAGTGTCCACGTTCATGCTGGTGGGATGCGGGAACACCGAAAGCGGCTAGAACTATCCCGTTATCCCGTTAGCGAAAAGAAAGAGGGGGGAACATTGAGGAATGTGGCCATTCCCTGGAGTCCGGAAAACATGAGTTTTCATTCCATACCCTTTGGGTCCCTCGCGTTCGTTCGTGTAGAACATTATTCAAACCGGCCTTCTGATGGATTTTTCTTTTTCTTTCTTGAAAAAAAAAAAAGGAAACCCGTGGAAGATACGAAGATCGTACATCAGTGCGACTCAGAGAGGGAATCCAGTGGGGGAGGCGGGCTTGAGCTTAAGGTCAGATGGCTTGAATAGAGACTCGAGAGACAAAGAATCGCTTTTCCAACAAAGAGTAAGTGCTCCCGACCCGAGGTGGAATAATGGTGGTCGCAGCGTACTATGACTAACTCCAGGGAGAAGGTTTCCGGTGGCATACGTTCGCCACTGTGTTGTCTGATTCTGACATGTCGCCCACTGCGCAAGAAGTCAGATTTGGCTGCAACTCGGCGATGTGGAGATGCTGGCAGGCAACTGGCAGGAAGACTTTCTCCGATTCCCACGTAAGTGGGGAGGCATCAATTCGTCCACGGTTCCCTTGCAAACGAACCCGCAGGATGATTTTACCAAATTGGAATGGTTAGATTAGATCGAATACACGCAAATGCACTTAAAATGACGTAAGTGCAGGATTGATATGTTTCTTGATACAAAATGTATGAGCCACCTTCTTTTATTTCTGTGTTGACTTGGAATCTCGTAAGTAAACGAGCAGTGAATAAGTCTGAGGAGCTTATGGGGCAACCGCTCACAAAAAAAGACCGCTGTCTATGATGTCGATTACGAGTCTACAAGATGAAAATGGAGACGTGCGGCTGCTCCTCAGGCTGGTACTAGCCGAGAATCGTGTGATAATCCAAAAGAGTAAATCATGGGATGAGGTGCTGTTGCGAGTTTAGCAACCTTGCGCACTGGTCATATGTGTAGAGTTGTATTTGGTTCAAGTCACCAAAGGTTTCTTGCTCGTATCCTCAGCGAGTCGGGACTGGGACTGGTGCTTTGGGGCGCTGCTACGGATATGTACATATGGCGTGCGCCAAAAAGGAGTGTGTGTCTGTCACGCGACATGTAATGATGATGCTGGTCATAATAGCCTATGGGTTCGATCCGATTCTAAGCAAATACAGAGTCGTGTGCGTAGCCGGACACCATTGTTCTCAGCGCTCAGGTTTCCGTCGCAAGCCCCGCCTGCCGCCCTCTTCTTCTTTTCACATCCCAGTTATACATCCTTGCGGTGTTCACTTCCATGACGGTGAGTTGCTCGCGAAGGAACTCTAAATCCTCTACAGTGGCCTTAAGACTCGATTCGGCTGCAAAAAGCTTCGATCGTAGTAGCGATATGGCTGCAGGAAGCTTGTACGACAGCATGACGTTTGCCTGCGCGAACGCGGTCAACGAGAAGTCGGGTAATGCACACCAATGAAAACATACTCCTAACCAGAGATAAACGGTATCGGTTTCTTGGAGTTGTGCCTCTGCATAAAGTGTATCGTTCAGCTCAAATGTAGTCGTCAAAGGTCTCTTTTCCGCCTCCCCCTCGATGTCGTCGAGCTCATCGGCATCACCATCTGCCTTTTGTTTTCCTTCCTAGCGGCAGCTTAAAAGCATGTCGATTCGTAACAATGGTCTACTTACACGCCTTTCTTGCAAAAAATCGACCATGTGTAGCGTCTTCTTGATGTCTGGTATCTTATCTTCGAGGCCCTTTCGGCGTTGCGTCAAATTCGCGTCCATGTAACGATATTTTCTGTACTTTTATCGCTTCAAGAATGTTACGCCAAGTTCCAACGAGGTGACGCACGCGATCGCGTCTTGGAAGGCTTTGAGGTGTCCCTCAACGTCACCATCGGGACCGCCGATGTACTCCTCAACATTGGCCTAGAAAATCAGCCGATGGTATCGATATCTCCTTGAGATAGATGTCCACCCACGATAAAAGGTGCTTTTGGTATTCCCCGTGGGTTTTTCTCTTGGCCAAATATCGACGTAGAGGCCATCGCGCTGGTTAGATTCAATGGCAGTCAGTTTGACAAGGGGTCGCGTCGGCGCGGCATGTTCCGATCGGAGTTGGTACGAATTCATTTTTGAATTCTTACACCTCCCGCCTCGACTCCCATGTCCCGTCTCATCGTGAAGAATCTTCCTCCCAATTTAACGACAGAACGTCTCCGGAAACACCTCCAGCAAAAAGGTGCACCGCCCGGTACTATTACCGACATCAACATCGCCCATAAAACAGATGGTACATCACGACGTTTTGCCTTTGTCGGATTCAAGACGGACAAAGAAGCAGTTGCTGCAAGGGACTGGTTTGATCGTACTTTTATCGACTCAGCGCGATTAAGCGTCGCAATTGTCGGGGTATGAACCATTCAGCCCTTTTTTCATTTTTATTTTTTGTGACGATTTAGGTAAGGATGCACCAACTGCCCGCCCAAATAAGCGGCGCCGACTTGATAACAACAATCCAATTAACCCCCCTAAACTGGATGAGTCTGTAAAGGAAAGCATTCAACAGACTTCGCGCCTCTTCCTACGGAATCTGGCTTTCTCATGCACTGACGAAGATTTATTTACGCACTTCCAACCGTTTGGAGAAGTTGTGCAGGTGAGCTTCCCGTTAACACTCTTGATGGACGGCCGTCCACGATGACAAAAGAAATAGGGACATCAGATTCCGAAGGAAAATGATGATCCTCGGGAAACCAATGCTAGAACTATTATTCTGAAATTTCCTTCATCCATATATCTCGTACGATCGTGCGCTGACTCAGTTCTTCCTAGGTAAGATATCTACCCACTATACATTCTTTTGTGATGCAACGCTGCATACGAAGCATTATCTTGTGATCTTGTTATACTCTCACCCATAAGCATGATTCCGGTTTTATATTCATTGTGTAATTGTGATCCAGGGCTCACTTTTGCCAGGTTCATATTCCGATTGATCCCGTGTCGAAGCAATCCAAAGGGCTTGGATATGTCACTTTCGCACAACCTTCTTCTGCCATAGCCGCTTTTGAAGCACTCGACAAGCAACCTTTCCAAGGGCGATTACTACATATTTTACCTGCTGTAGATCGTAAAGGCAAACCTGAGGGAGCGGATGTATCTGACAAGAAATTCTCGGTCAAGAACGAGCGCGAAATGAAGCGCAAAGCATCAGCTGGGCACGAGTTTAACTGGAGTATGCTGTATATGAATGTTCGTCAAGCCAATAACCTGTTGCGTCCGCTTTCGCATAGTCTAATATACCTCATTACACCCAGAGCGACGCCGTCGTCTCATCGATTGCGGATCGTCTCAATATACCCAAGGCTGACATCTTGAATCCTGAGTCTAGTAACGCAGCTGTGAAACTCGCACTGGCTGAGACGCATGTTATTCAGGAAACAAAATCTTATCTCGAGTCACAAGGCGTCATCCTTTCATCTTTTTCCTCTCGGGGACGTTCGGATACTGTAATTCTGGTCAAAAACATACCATACGGGACGTCCACCGATCAGATCCGTGAGTTATTTGAGGTGCACGGCAAGCTTAGTAGGGTTATTGTGCCACCCGCGGGAACGATGGCAGTCGTGGAGTTCGAACGTGCCGATGAAGCCAGTAAAGCTTTCCGTGGGGTTGCCTATCGGCGCCTGGGAAATTCAGTCATATATTTGGAGAAAGGTCCTCTCGGAATGTTCCAAGCGTCAGAGGATGTAGATCCACTACCTGCAACAGTCACGTCTGGAGTTGAATCGGTTACTGTTGTTGACCGGAAAGTACCTGACGAGACGGACGAGGAAGAAGTACCTCTATCCGCGGGCTCGACACTCTTCGTCAAGAACTTGGCATTCAGTACGTCAACGGAGCGGCTCAAACAGGTCTTTGGAAACCTTCATGATTTCGCGTTTGCTCGAGTGCAAACCAAGCCAGATGCAAAGCGACCCGCCGCATCTGGTTCTGAAACTCCTAGGCTCAGCATGGGGTATGGATTCGTTGGGTTCAAGACAGTCGAAGGTGCCAAGGGGGCACTCAAGGGCATGCAAGGCTTTATGCTCGACGGTCATGCGCTGCAGGTCAAGTTCGCCGGACGAGGATCTGACGAAGAAGAATCCAAGGGCAATGCGGTCACCAAGTCCAGAACGACCAAGATGATTGTTAAGAATGTCCCCTTTGAAGCGACGAAGAAGGACATCCGAGAATTGTTTGGGTACGACCTATTCCTGTTCCATTCATACGATAAACGCAGAACTTGACAACCCCACCAAAAGCGCACACGGTCAGCTCAAGTCTGTTCGTCTACCGAAACGATTCGACGCTCGGTCCCGTGGATTTGCTTTCCTCGAATTTGTAACGCGACATGAAGCTGAGAATGCATACGCTGCGCTGCGGCATACACATTTACTCGGACGGCATCTCGTCCTGGAGTGGGCTGAAGAGGCAGAGCAGGATCTGGACGTCCTACGGCAGAAGGCGGGGGTCGGGTACGGTGGCGGAGCTGCGCTGCCAAGTAAAAAGAGGAAGTTCAGTATGGGCGATGGCAGTGATGCTGAGGGCGAAGAAGCAAGCTAGTTCACACTTCTTGTTCTGTGCCCTGAGATAAAGCATTGACATGTTTTTTTTTTAAATTGTGGTTGAGAGTATGCCATCTATGCCACCCTCGCTTCGCGCGATTTCTCTTATACCCTCCTTCCAGTTGTCCCAGCCCACTTATTACTATCCCATCTTAGTTCCATCTCGCCACACCCTCCGGCTTGAAGCACATCCATTTAGCGAGATTATTAGAGGGAAGATTGATCAGAGATGCAGTCCACTTGACTCTCCTGAAACTAAGTCCAGAAGGTGGGAGTTCAAAAGTATGTTTGTGACACGGGCTCCCTGGAAAGCAGGAAGGGTGGCCATAGGAGCGATCTCCATGAATAGCCTCTCTTTTTTAGTATTAACTAGCCTCAAGATGCCCGGAAAAGAGCCATTCCACTGTGGGCGATTGGGGGACGCGTGGTTTCGATCGCTGCAACAGGACGCTTCTTTTATCCCACCGACGCTTTTCTACTATAGATCGAAGGAAGCCAATGGAGTGTTGAAAGGATTGGGCACATGAATTCCTGTTCGCGGATACCATCAAAGTAGGTTGTGGCATGTGCGCGAGGTATAAACGGAACGAGTCGCAGTTTGCTGGTGGACAGTACAGGCGGCACGAGAAGGGCAAAGTTGGGATCGTAACTCGCCTTCGACGCTGGCTTGGGCTTGTAGTAATTCATGAAGGCTATGATGGATGGAAAATGTGTGCCTGTTGGAAGGCGATCGCAATCACCGAGTTGAGGAACTCGGCTGGTGGGTATTTATGAACTCGAATGTACATCCGGCAAGGCGACGTGACTACACTCAGACTGTGCTCTGAGACACTGTATACTAACGTAGTCTGGTAATCAGCCCGACCAAAAGAGGAAATGCTGAGTGCTTGCCTCAGCACTTCCTCTTCTGGACGGGCTGGTCAAGCTAGCAGCCGGCCTCGGACACGTCGCATTGCCGGCTTGTACCGGTACTACACGAATCACCCATTTCGGTAGAGTGTGATCATCGCGTTGATGCCTGTGTCACATCCGAATCACCCATTTCAGGCACACATACGCGGGTAATGCGGCGTGTCCCGGACCCCCGGACTCGGAGTACACATCGCCTTCAAGTTGCCGGACATTTGAGTGCGTCGTCCTGCCCAAACAGTTTACTTGTCACACGCACGTGACGACGTGAGAGTACGTTATTGTCGTATCTGGATGCTAGTATCTCTTCATTTCGTGACATCACCAAATATCACAAGATCTTCGATTCGAAACGTCGAACCTTCCAACAATGAGACTGCGAGTTACTGTACCAAGACAATTTTGTGTGTGGGTGAATTGGTAAGGTTGGCTGTTTCGTGTTTATTTAAGATATGCACATTCTGCGTAAGAAGAGTCACATTTCCAAAGATGTCAAACTTGCAGCAAAACACGGACGAGTCGTATGTACTGTTCCTCCGGGCCAGAATTCTGTCACGGCGCTGATTTGATGTCCTCAGTATCGACTGGCAGCTCATCATGGAGGTGCTGGCAAGCCTCTCCACGCTTGTAGCAGTCGAACACCCTCCTATCTGCCAATTGGCAACTGAGCAAGGCTACCAATGTGGTGTGGCCCTCCCTGCTGGGGACCATACTCTCTGCGCCATGCACCTCCGCACTGAGCACAACCTGGGGGGGGAGAGCACAGAGTTGATAGCATGCAGTTGGCCAAGCTGCCGCTCGCGGCCCATTCAACGGCGGGCGATGGTACGCCATATTTTGTCCATCCACCTTCGGTTGACGAGGTGGACATGTCCCCTATGTCACCGCACGTTCTCGAGGAAAGGCAGACATCCTTGTCAGCCTATGAATATGTTACCGTTTGTGTGAGAAAAATTGGAGGCGATATGGCAACCACGTTGCGCGTTTCCTGTACCGCACTTACCACTTTGTCACTCTATGGTTTCTTAAGTTACTTATACTTGGTAGATATACCGGCGGAAAAAGATGGAACTGTGTAATGAACAGAAAATTCGTCGATGAGAAGTCTTTCAGCATGGTGAAATTGAATGCAACGATGCCCTCGCCTAAATCATCTATAGTATTTTTTCAACCACCGTGTACTTGTATATGTTACTACGAAATGTTCTGAACAATGTATGAAGAGCAACGCATGGATGACGCACCCGGTATTGTCTCCGATTGATTGCGAAGAGTACATCATTCCAACTTCTCCTTTGCGTAGGGCGCCGTAGGGCGCAAATTCGAAATCACTTGGTGGGAGATTAATAGTGATTTGTGCATGTCAACGGCAAGGACGATATTTGAAAATCTATCTTGTAGTTAGCGAGGGCCATGTCTGCCTCCTGTAAGCCCAGGAGACTTCTTGTCTGCTTGACCTTTTTCCTTCACTGAGCATTGCATGACACCCAACTTCTATCGGCGGCTTGGAGCGGATGATCGGTTGGCATCCGCTTGACGGTATCCTTGCAACTCATCAGACGAAGTGCACATAGGCTTGACCAACGTTGTGCAGAGACGATAGTTTCATATGAATCGTGTCAACGCGATTCTGCGACTGGAAGTATTATCTGTAACAGACTATGCTGTCGGTTGTACGGAGGCAGAAAAGAGTTAAGCAACCGGGAAAACAGGTGGCAGAACCGAACAACGACTCGAAAGCCATGATCATGTAGCGCGAGATAAAGTACTCGTAGGCTTGCTTCGTCGTGATGATGGACCATTTGGCATTGGCAAGTGCCATCCTCACCATAGGCGCTGACTACCTCCTTCAATTATCGTGGACCATATTGAAAGAGAGCGAGTGAATATCGAATAAAGCGATAGAAATGGACCCAACGTACGCAGAAATCAAACAGTTGAGAGAGAACGGACCCACAGCCGTATTGTGAACGAATATCTGTAAAACATCAGATTCACCAATCATGCTCTGATCGATCTGCACCGGCAACGGGTTCAGATTGAACTGAATATTTCGCCCTCGCACTTGAGCCATTTCTTTGACTTGCACCCACAAGCGACAACTTGTTCAAGAGATGCATGGCCATCATCATCTGTGAGTCTCGCTTTCCGCAATTACTGAGTCGGGGCGCTTCGTGGGTTGACAACTTTGACGACCGTCAGATACAGCACGACGTGACCAACCCATAGTAGTACCGCCTTGCCTATGTTGTACTGCCGAGCACCTTTACCAGAAAGAGACGGAGCTCGACAGTGCTAAGCGAGTTCAAGTCCGATCGCCCTCAACCGGATGCCCGCGTGTCCCCTCACGTCCTCGCTCCGCCGACCTTGTCCGGGCTCTTGTGCGCCCGTTTTCTCCCTTTCACATGTCCCTGCTCGGACCAACGCCCCAAGGCTGATATCGCCTCAGGCTTGTCACGTCCCCATGGATAATCGATGTGCGCTCACATGCACACTCGTTCCGTTTTGACATCTCCACCCCCCTCGTCTCACTGTAGTGTACTGTGTCCTCCTCATCGTTTGCCTTACTTGCGTCGCTGTCTCTTTTGCCGTCTCTAGTCCTGCCCTCGTGTCGTTCGTCGTTCCCTTCTCGTCGTCGCCGTATCCCCCTCGTCCCATCGCCCTCGTGTGCAAACACGCGCACAATCGCATGGTCGGCAACGAGGGTGGAGGATCCGAACCAAGTGGTTTGAAGGATTGAGCACTGGGCAGTGTGTAGGGAGATGTATGTGTACATACTAGGATGCAAAATTAGGACTCGGAGCACTCGGCAAGGTTATACTACCCTTGCAAATGCGCGTTCCACAATTTCCCTTCCGCCTTCTTCCCAGTCATCCCAGCACAATCCCCAGGTATTGGTATCTCTTCCCAGGAAACCATCCCCTACATTGCCTTCTCTACTAGCTTTCTTCCCGACTTTCTGGTATCCCTCGACCACTGGCATCACGTAATTCCACCTTAACACACCCTCCAGCTTGAATCCCATTCGTTTGGCAAGATTGTTAGAAGGAACATTGCTTGAGGAAACGGTCCACTTGGCTTTCCTGAAGCCAACTCCAATAGGCGGGATTTCAAGGAAATGCTTCAGCAATAAACCGACAGCGTGAGAAGCGACGTGGGTTCTCTGGAAGGCAGGAAGGACGATCGCGGGGCCTATCTCTGTGACGAGGTCCGTCTTGCTGGTGCCCAAGACACCGAATACACCTGCAAACGAGCCCAGCCACTCGGGATGGCTGGGGTCCAGACGAGTGGTATCGATCGCAGCGAAAAGGAGACAGCCTTCATCTCGCCGAAATATCTCGACGATCCTGAGGAAGTCGACTGGGCGCTCGATGACGACGGGAAAGTGTTTGAACATGGATTCGTGTCCGCGAACACCATCGAAATAAGCGGCGGCATGAACGCGGGGGATGAACGGGACGAGTTGTAGTTTATCAGTGGACAACACGGGTGCAGGAAGGATGAAATTGAAGTCGTATGGTTCGGGACCGTACAATTCGCTTTCGGGGATCTCTGGCTTGGGCGTGTAGTGATTCACGAAGGACATGATGGACGCTGCGTGCGGGTTCGACGGAAAGCGATCTCGATCACAGTAGGGGAGTCCCTGGCGTCTATTAGCTGATT
>JBBPMT010000295.1:7047-19010 GCA_038090455.1 Garcileccinum viscosum
CTCTTATTTGCGTCGCTGTTCACATCGAGGTTGACTTTGATATCTCGCCCAAGATCATATTCGTATATAATACGTTCCTACCTGCAAACATAGTCGGACGTCCACGGAAGTCCGTGCATTAACGACATCCCTGGACACGATCCATGGCACATTGGTTATCACGAAGTGCACAGCATACGCGGCGTTCTCGTTCACTGACCCTTGGTCTTCCCTGTACCTGTTTGCAACATACAGGAGGTACATCGTGGAAAGCCTGGTGGAACCGGCCTCGTTCCTGGATTCGAATCAGCGAGCTTCGATTTTCCGCTCGAGGGACTCAGGGACTCGGATCGGATCCTCACGCACGTTCATCCCTTTGATGCTGAGCACGCCAGTGAGATCGTCGTGGGTCAACGCTCTTGATATCATTGACGAGATCCGATTGCCGACGCGCGACAGATTGAGCTGGTGTTCACATGTACAGCAGGATCCGATTCCTTGTCATGTACATCTGTTCGTGCTCGGTTAGCCAGCGAGAAGAGTACGTCGGAATGTTCGTGTGCTTGCTGTTCAGAACGTAGCCTGGGGGATGACGATCACGTTAGTAGACACCGTAGCAAAAACGTCACGGTCGTCTGGAATACCACGTTTTCCATCTTGGTACGCGAGCGACGTTCGTTCCGTTTCCTGCTGAAACTACGATCTTATTCGTTGGGATACCACACGCGTGCGACAGTCGTACGCCTGTCCATCCAGCATGCTCCTGGTCCTGTTTTCTTTTCTACTTTGTTCGCTCCGTTGCACAGGCCGCTGACCAATCTGAACGTGGGTGTTTACATCCGGATTCAGCGTAGACGACAAGCGCCCTACGGACAGAGGCTGAGCAGCAATGTGAAAACTCGAACAAGTCATCGTTAGCATCAGGTATGTGTTTTCATTATCTGATTTGGTTTAATCATTCGTGCGATTGTCTTGGCATGGCGTTTGGAAGGGCCATGGCGGTGGCAGTGGCGTTGGCGACAATTTTGGATGGTCGACCCAGGACCCTATAGATATATGTTCTAGTGGATTAAATGTGTGCCCCAGTGCTCGCGTTGCTCGATCTTCTCGAGCGAGGTCTTCATGTCTATACATAGTAGTAATCACACATCGAAAAGTGTGGCGCAGAGATTAGCCTGATAACATGTAACTAGTGATCATTAAAGCAAAGAAGGCGTACCTAGAATGACCTTCTTGGACACAATCGTACCTTGATCGTCGTGTGATATATCTTTGTTGTTGCGGGGACAAAGAAAACAAAAAGGTGAAGGTGAGGTGAGCGGCTGTGATGCTCGTTGAACAACTTGGCGTTTCTATCATATGCACTGCACCTGCTGGAGAGGGGAGATATAGCAGTCTAGAGGGTGCCAACATCCAATTAGATCATCGGTCATGAACGCTGGCATCGGACCGTACCTATACAGGATAATAGTCCCTTCTGATGGTTTCCTAGTAGGTGGTGCACTGCTTATATGCACATCTATATTTCTGAGAGATTTTTGCGCTCAAATTGCATTGCGGGCGGCTGGTAACTGTATCAATGATTAGGCTATCAACTTTGTAGCGTGCCTTGAAGTCAAATTGATCAAGTTGCTGGGCTTGAATCTGCTTCCGGGACCCAAATTTCCCATGGATATTACTCAAGAAAAGCGCGTTTTATCACTTACCCTTAGGATCATACCAACGTTGTCGACATATCAACGGAGCTGTCTACGAGTGCGTGTTGGGGATCTAGAATTTGACGGCCTCCCTGTCTTCAGCCAGCATTCAACCGACCCGGGTGATATGTTCACTCCGTTCTGAGTTGTTGATATTCAGAAGGCGGCCCAGGGGTTCTGGTATGGACGCTCAGGGGTCTGCCTCACATCAAAAGCCCCACAGCCTATTACTAAGCCCCCTGATTCCGATGCGGCCGGCGTGACGCTGATATTGGTGCATGTTTAACTCTCTGGTGAACACTTGCCACCTATTTCTATTTCTATGGACAACCACATCGGTACTAACTGACTTCAAAATTCACTCTCGGCACCCATCTATTGTCTCTTGCCACATACGTATACTCGGATCCTCACTAAACCCAGAATAATGTCGGATCCCACTGTCCCTGTATCCTTGGCATATGGCGCATTGTACTTTGGCACCATCCTATCTAGCGCTCTATATGGCGTAGCGTGCATGCAAATGTGAGTGTAATGATTTGATTTCAACGTTTGATTCGACGCCGATGACTGAACCTGGCTTTAACTTTTCCACTAGGTTTTTCTACTTTGTCCAGTGAGGTTCCGGTGCTATTTTTATTATATCGTTGGTGGCTCATCTCATCTTTTTCAAGTTTTCGCAACGATTCTTTATACAGGAAGTGTTTTGTAAGTTGAATAGCCATATCCATCCGACGTTATGCCGAATCTTGTCCAGGTGGTGGTTGTATGGTATGGCCGATGCTGGTTCAATCTGCAATATCAATATCCACAAGGTTTCCCTAGGGTCATAGGTACGATTCAGGAAGCTTTATCCGTCAGCGGCGGTTCGTATTTTTATGTACTCGGTGCTCTCGCTTGCGAACAAACATCTGTCTCATACAGTATACAAGTACACTTTGGCTGGCTTGATGGAGCCGACATCATCCCAAAACCCGAACTCGTAAGCCACTTCAACTGGACTTTCGCTTATTTCAATATTTATGCTAATTCACCAGCGAGATTCTGGTGAGTGGGCTATGCATGACATCATTGCAGGGTCTTCGACATGTCATAGATGCAGGCCCTTTTCACGGTAATGATTCATGCTTGCTCACGAAGGAATGATCACGATATAATACAGGGCATGGCCGCAATAACGACGCAAGGGTTCTTCGTTCATCGACTCTATATTTGTATGTCTTTGTCCTTCTTGAAGACCTTCTGCATAATGAAAGGTGTACATACAGTCAGCAAGAACATCTGGGGAACTATCATATGGGTAGGATGATCGAGTGGCGACTTTTTTTGTTTTATTCTGACCCTATCGAGTAGATACCCCTAGCGATCTATCAGCTTGGTAAGACCTTCTGATCTCCGAAGGACTAGCGTCTCACAGCGTACCACATTGGTATCAGTGTCTACTCTTGGTAAATAATATGATCCTTCTAGTTTGTTTGAGTGATGCTGATAATATCAATCACAGCTTACGTAGGAAGCTCATTTAGTAATGCCGACGGGTTTGCTCTCTTCTCCTTCATAAAATGCGACTTGTTCATGTATCTCCAGTGTGCTGGTCGTCAAGCACGCTGCCCTCACTGCTCCCTCATCTAAGGTATGGATATGCACCTATACTCAACATGGAACTCAATATCTCGTAGCAGGGAATGGTTACGTCTACCGATTTTGTCTCTGCTGGAGTGGACGTATTGATTTCTATTTTATTTGTTCGTTTACTCCTACGCGAGCGAACTGGTGTCCCTACATTGAAGAGGTAAGCAAACATTGCTTCCCTGCGCCTTCGAGTTTCATTTGTTTGGGAAGGACTGCGCAACTTTTACAACGCCTCACCATACTCGCCGTCAACAGTGGGATCTGGACTGCCACATTTGCTGTGCTTGCTGCTATCTTGGTGCGTGCCGTTCCGTCGTGTCGTTTCCGACCGCCAACATAATCACAATATGTGTGTGCGTGTGTCGCATGGCGCACGCCCTTAGTTTGGTACCATGCCTTCCACCTTGGTTCATACCGTATTCGGTATTCCGCTATCCTCGCTATACTGCAATACTCTGCTCGCCAATTTAAATGTCAGAGCGTACATCCAAGGCGAGGTGTATAATCCCAATGAAGACGTGTGGCCGACCTTCGGAGTATTGGATAATAGCCATCGGGACAAACTGAGGACACGCTGAGAACCGAGGTCGATTTCTTGCAATCTTCAGGTGAGTTTCCACGATGTATTCCTTCGAGACATAGCGAAAGTTGATTATTAATTTTAGACAGAGTGATCTGAATTGATTGCAGTGAAAGGAGCTCAAGTCGTGACACTGGAATGGGGATGCTCGCAGGGCCGCGCAATGTCGGGAGTTTGACAGGAGCGGAAGAGATGAACACTGGTGATATCAAGCTCTGGAGCAGCCCATCGCAGAGTTAGGGAGATCTCCGTCGTTCTGTGCGTGAGTAAGTGAGAGGGCACGAGTGGCTTGTTTCCTTTCGCCATCTCCCTTACTATGAGCGCTCTCGCTCGCAGCCGCAGCCTCTCGGTTGCTTTCGTTTTTCACCCTCGCCCTCCACTCCCTCTCTCAAGCCCAACAGTCTCTCGTCCGTTGTGCTCGCTCAGTCCTCGCACTCGACGGACCCCGGTAGTATAGCGGGCCGGAAAACCCCGCCGGGCTTTCGCCCACTCCATAATAGTATCCATGCTCGCTACTGCGCGCTACGCCTTATGCGTCACCGTAGCGATCGAAATTCACGGATGAATTGATTAGCAAAGCAGAGGAAGTGTGCTTAGAATGACCTTGACCATGATCGTACCTTTGTGCTGTGTGTGAGGACGGAGAAACCGATAAATCAAGTACGGGAGCGGCTGTGGTACTTCATTGACAAGGTTAGGGTTCTTATCGTGTGCACTGCACTCAGGGATGATATAGGTTTATAGCCAGAAATTTCAGGCATCAATATATACGCTTCAACCGGCCGGAACGTACCTGATGCGCATAGCCCCCGCCCAATCCTCCATGATGGAAAGTAGGCGGTGCTGGTGTGATATCTGTATTTCTGCGAGATTTTCGCGTTCTTTTCCAATGCTACCAACGGTGGGTTTAATCAATTTAGTACGGTGACTCGGACGGCCTTCTCGGCGAGATCAAGCGGCGCTTCAATCTCATCGATACTCAGAAAATCGCATCCATCAACGTCAGCATTAGTATTCAGTCGTCTTCCTACCTAATGGGCTGGCTATGAGTGCGTATTCTGAATCGAGAATTTGAAGGTCTCTCTGTCTTCCACAAGCGTTGATTCGACCGGGTTGATCATGAAAGCCAGCTTCTAAGATATGGTGGCGGACCCAGATTCTCTGGCTATGGACTAGCTTCAGGGGTAAGCCTTGTAGAGCGCCTCACAGCCCACTAAATCCAGCCCCTGATTCCGATGCGGCTAACGTGATGCTGATATGATGAGCACTTGTCATCCATTTCTTCGGATATCCAAATCAGTATCAACCGACTTCAAGGTCCACTCTCGACGGTCCTCTGTTGTCTCTGTACACCTAGACTCGAAGCACCAGTAAATCCAAGATCATGTCGGACCTCACGATCCCAGTATCATTTGTATATGGCGCTTTGTACTTTGGTACCATCCTATCCAGCGCTCTATACGGTGTAGCGTGTATGCAAATGTAAGTTTAATGTTTCGCTTCCGAGGTATAATTCAGTGCGGATGACTGAAATTTTGCGCCAGATTCTTCTATCTTGTCCAGTAAGGTTCCAACTACGTTTTTACTGTATCACTGAATGCTCATCTCCTTGCAAGTTTCCGCAACGATCGTCTGTACACGAAGAGTTTTGTAAGTTGAATCACCCTTTGTATTCATTCGGCATCATGCTAAATCTTGATCAGGTAGTGGCTATATGGTATGGCCCATGGTGGTTCAATCTGCGATGTCCACAAGATTTTCCCTAGGGTCATAACCACAATTCAGGAAGCTTTATCTGTCAGCGGCAGTTCGTATTTCCACGTATTCAGCGCTCCCACTTGCGATCAATCTTTTGTCGTATACAGCGTACAAGTATATCTTAGCTGACCTGATGAAACCGACATCATCCCCAAATCTACCTCCGTAGGTCACTTCTACTGAGCATTTGTTTATTTCATGCTTATGCTAATTTCCCAGCGAGATGTTGGTGAGTGATCAACCACGATGTTATTGCGGAATCTATCAACGGGGCACAGATTCAGACCCTTTTCACGGTAACGATCCATGCTTGCTCGTGAAGGGATGATCTTGATATGATCCAGGGCATGGCCGCAATAACGACACAAGGGTTTTTCGTTTATCGACTCTATGTTTGTATGTCTTCATCCTTCTTGAAGACCTTCTGCATATTCATAGGTATGCGTACAGTCAGCGAGAACATTTGGGGAACCATCATATGGGTAGGATTCTCACGTAATAACCTTTTTTTTCTGTTCTGACCCTATCGAGTAGATACCCCTGGCGATCTATCAGCTTGGTGAGACTTCATGATCTCTGAAGGAATGGTATCTCATGGTTTTTCACGTTGAGATAAGTGTCTGCCCTTGGTAAATGATTCAATCCTTTCAGATCTTTCAAATGACGCCAATGATGACAATGTTAGTTTACGTAGGATGCTCCTTTAGCAACGTCAACGGGTTCGCCCCTTTTCTTTCACAAGATGCGAGTCGATTATCCATGCTTGCCAATTCTCTTTAGTGTATTAGCCGTCAAGTCCACCGCCCTCACTGCGCCCTCCTCTAAGGTAAGGATGTGTATGCTTTTATTCTCAACACGGGGCTTAATATCGCGCCAGGGAATTGTCACATCGACTAATTTTGTCGCTGCTGGAATGGACATCTTGATTTCTATTTCATTTATTCGTTTACTCCTCCGCGAGCGATCTGGTGCCCCTACGTTGAAGACGTAAGCAAACACTGTTTCTGTGTGTTTTCTCAATTCATTTGTTTGGAAAAGTACTGTGCAACTTTTACAACGCCTCACCATACTCGCCGTCAACAGTGGAATCTGGACTGCTACATTTGCCGTGCTCGCTGCTGTCTTGGTGCGTGCCATTCCGTCGTGTCATTTTCGCTCGCCAACATGATCATAACATAATGTGTGTGTGGTGTATATGTGCGCGTTGCATGGCACATACCTTAGTTTAGTGCCATACCTTCCGCCTTGCTTCACACCGTGTTCGGCATACCGGTTTGCTCACTATATTGTAATACCCTACTTGCCAATTTGAATGCGAGAGCGTACATTCAAGGCGAAAAGGTGTATAACCCAAGTAGGAATGTGTGGCCGACTTTTGGAGCGTTGGATGGCTGAGAATCGAGTAGATTTCCTGCAAGTCTGAGGTGGGCTTCACGACGATTGTCAAGACATAGCTGAAATCCACCATTTAGACTTCCCAGAGTGTCTGGATACCAAGTGGAAGGAACTCAAGCTGCAAGAATGGAACCGGTAGGCCTGATGGGCCGTGCAGCTTCAAGGATTTGGCAGGGGCGGCATAGATGATCACGGATGATCCCAAGCTCTGGAGTGGCGCATCGGCGCATCGCAAAGTTGGGTCTTTGTTGTTCCAGTATTTGACGCAGATTCTGTATTATCTTGCGTCTATTGATCAAGAAGGGCGATATGTCGTGACGAGAATGGATCGTGCCATACCTTACCATCGTCCACCGAAAGTGATTGTATACCACATTATCTTGCATCACTCGAACGGAATATACATGACTTTCATTTTCTAAATCCATTCACGAGCGTTCCATTGTGTTAAAATCTGCATCTGTCACCAAGTCCGAAGGTTCCGCTTGTGTTTAACCATCAAAAAGGCATACTGGTTTTGTGGAGTTCATTCGGTAACGGCATCTAAGAGTGTGTTGAAGTTGAAATTATTACCCAGAACCTGGTCGTAGCATGATTGTCGCAAGGGTTTTCTTTATACCGATCCTACCATTCTCCGAGCATGCACAATGAGCATTGCTACACATCCACGTATGATATATACTTGTGACTACTGTCACAACATTGGAAATCAAAAAGGAAATGTAGTCAGCTTCAACTTTTCTGGCCACAACATTCTGAACAGTCAAGACTATCCAGATGGACTCAGAAGGTGCTTATTCATTTCTATCCGCATGAAGAGCAATGAAGTCATGAGTGTACCAGTCGAGGAGTTGTTTTCACGATCAGCATCCGTTTTCGCCGAGTTTGAAGAAGGAGGTGGGATCGGTTACATTGATGAGGCGATCACGCTTGATCGCGAATTGCTGGATCTTTGCCCACTCGGCCACCACAGAAGATGGGACTCGCTGAATTTGCTTTCTTTTCATCTTTCGGCTCGTTACGACCAACTCGGGGTGATAGAAGACATCGAGGAAGCGATTGTGGCTGCCAAAGAATCACTAGGCCTTCTCTCAGAACATCACCCAGATCGTTCTACTTCTTTGGTCCACATTGCATCATATCTCTCTGATCGGTACCAGCGACTTGGAACAATGTCAGATCTCAACGAAGCCGTTGACGTCGGGCAACAAGCACTAGCCCTTCGCCCGCCAGGCCATCCGCAACGTTCAATTTCCCTGAACAATGTTGCAACGTCTCTCCACAAACGCTACACAGAGCTTGGGAAAATATCGGACCTTAGCGAAGCTATTGCCCTCGGGAGAGAAGCCCTTAATCTTCGCCCACCTGGCCACCCACTTCGTCCACTTTCTCTAAACAACGTCGCGATTTATATCTCCAGCCGGTATGATCAGCTCGGGGAACTAGCAGACCTCAGTGATGCCATCACCCTCGGGAGACAAGCGCTGGAGTTACTCCCCCGAAATCACCCTGATCGTTCGCTTATTTTGAATACAGTCGCAACCCAGCTCTCCAGTCGGTACAAGCGGCTTGGGGATATAGTCGACCTCAGTGAAACAATTGTCCTCGGGCGAGAATCACTCGAGCTTCACCCGCCAGAACACCCACTTCGTCCAATGTCTTTGACCAATCTTGCAAAATATCTCTCCGACAGGTACAATCAACTGGGAGATATAGCGGACCTCAACGAGGCCATTGTGCTCGGAAAGCTGGCGCTCGACCTGCTTCCGCAGGGCCACACAGATCGCACAATCTCTTTAAACAACGTTGGAATCTATCTCTGCGATCGATACCAGCGCTTTGGTTCAATGACAGATCTCAATGAGGCCATCGACCTGGGGAGAGAAGCACTGGAGCTTCGCCCACCAGGGCACCCGTATCGTCCAATATCCTTGAACAACGTTGGAAATTACCTTGCAGACCGCTATAGGCGGCTTGGAGCACTTGCAGACCTCAACGAGGCCATTGTCTTCGGAAGAGAAGCTCTTGACCTTCGCCCGCCAGGGCATCCAAAGCGTCCAACATCTTTGATCACCATGGCAAGCCACTTATTAGATCGTTACAATCAGACTGAGGATCTGACGGACCTTGACGAGGCCATCGTCTTCGGGAGAGAAGTAATTCAACTTCTCCCGCCTGATCACCCAAGTTGTTCAGTT
This sequence comes from Garcileccinum viscosum, assembly GCA_038090455.1. Lineage (NCBI taxonomy): Eukaryota > Fungi > Basidiomycota > Agaricomycetes > Boletales > Boletaceae > Garcileccinum > Garcileccinum viscosum. The sequence continues at coordinate 16,287 of JBBPMT010000295.1, forward strand.
TCTTTGAATAACATTGCAATAGAACTCTGCGCTCGGTATGAGCGGCTTGGGGATCTGTCGGATCTCACAGAAGCCATCGACTTTGGAAGACAAGCCCTCGATCTTCGCCCACCAGGACACCCACTTCGTCCAACATCTTTGAACAACATGGCAAGTTATCTTTCTAATCGGTACAATGAACTCGGGAACAGGGTGGATCTAGATGAAGCTATCACCCTTGGGAAAGAAGCGATCGAACTAAATCCATCTGGTCATCCTGGTCGATCAAAGTCACTGGACCGGGTTGCACAGCTCCTGCGTGCCCGGTTCATCCAGTCCAATGAGCCAGAGGACAAGGAGGATTTGTTCAGTCTCTACGCTGAGCTGGCACATGTTCCACAAATCGTATCAACATCTGATCTATGGGCTGCTAAGGCATGGGTCAGCACAGCTGAGGAATTCCACCACCCTTCGACGGTTCTCGCATACAAAACATCTCTTCGATTACTTGCTCAACATCTTACCACTCTACCATCCTTGCCCCAACATCTCCACATCCTCAAGAATCATACTTCATCCCTTGCCGTCGACGCATTTTCAGCTTGTCTTAGCAGACAGTGTCCAAAGGAAGCAGTAGAACTGTTGGAACAGGGTCGTGGAGTGTTCTGGAACCAGATTAGCCGTCTTCGTTGCCCTCTTGGGGATGTTATCGCATCCGGACCTGCAGGACAGACCCTCGCAGACGAGTTCAACATTCTGACATCACATATTCACGATGTAATTAGTTCACATAGTCCAGACCAGCACGAACAACTCTGCCATCTTAACCTCGATCTTCAAGCTGTTATCAGCAAAATCCGCGAGTTACCTGGCCTTACGCGTTTCTTACTTCCTCCCCTATTCTCCGATCTCCAAGGTGCCGCGAGCGGTGGCCCCGTCATCATCGTGAATGCGAGCGAGTATTCATGCGATGCACTCATTCTCTTCTTTGACAGAGATCCCGTTCACATCCCTTTGGCAATCTCAAAATCACGCGTCCACGGCCTATCATTGGAACTCCGTAAATTGAATCTGCGCGCAAAACTGATGGACACGAAGAATGACTTTGGCCGCTTCCTACGAGACCTATGGGATGAAATAGTCTCCCCGATTTTTCATTTCCTCCAGACGAGAGTTCCAGTTCACTCACGCATCTGGTGGTGTCCCACTGCCGAGTTCTCTTTTCTACCATTGCATGCTGCAGGTCCGTATAAGAAAGGCCAACGAAATGCTTCCCATCTGTATATCTCGTCCTACACTCCCACCCTAACTGCTCTCATCCATGCTAGACGCCCTCAGCCATCTAACTCTTCTATAAATGGAAATCATTTTCTTGCTATAGGACAGGCCAATGCCAAGGGCGAGAGCCGACTCCCGTCTGTTGGCAGTGAGCTGGACATAGTCTGTGAGCATATGCAGGGTCTCACTACGTTTACTCGCCTGGAAGGTCCGGAATCATGTATATCCCAAGTCTCAGAGGGGCTGAAGATGAACGAGTGGGTTCACTTTGCGTGTCACGGTCTTCCGAATTCCGAACAGCCATTCGATTCAGCATTTGGGCTTCACGACGGACACTTTACGATCGAACACCTGATTGGATGCAAGTTGGAGAATTCACAGTTTGCCTACCTGTCTGCGTGTCACACGGCGATTGGAGATGAGGAGAGTCCGGACGAGGCAATCCATCTTGCGTCTGCAATGCAATTTGCTGGATTCCGGTCTGTGATTGGGACAATGTGGGGGGTGGATGATGGACTGACGAGCAAGATCACGTCAAGGTTTTACGAGAATATGGTGGATACAGAGTCTGGTCAACTGGATCATACACGGGCGGCGTATGCGCTGAACAAGACGATGAATATGTCACGGTTGTGCGACTTGCCGTTGGATCAACGCATTATATATATACATATCGGTGCCTAGTGCGTATTCTTACTTCCCTTCTGCTAGTTCGTGAATGCCTTCAAGCATGTATCATTCTAAAAATTGCAACCATCTGTACACATACATATGTTTCTTTCAAAAGTCGGCAGCGTAGTCAAGTGTCCCTCCCTTGCAATTGGCCTTAGTAGCAATCAACATAGTTCGCAAATGTTGTGCGCTGTAGCAGGAATCATCTTCCATCGCATTGGAGGCTTTCAAAGTTGTATATCGCTCGATAAACCGTTGATGAATCAATCACTGTCGTCCGACCGAGTCACTCAAATGTGGCCTGGAGATCTGCACATAACAGTCACTGAGCTGTTAATATTTGAACAGTCGCTGAAGTCGGGACTGACCCTAGTCGCGATGTCATAGGTCAGTTCGACTGAACGCCGGGTGCCCCCGGTTTATTCTCCTATGTGAAAAGGAGAAGAAAACTGAATGAAGCCAGGGAACACAGTATGGCCGGCAGATGCATTCCATTACACTGCGTGGTCTTCCGAGCCATTCCCGTCACCGTTGCACTAACGCTTGGGAAAGTTCTATTATCCAGATTTTTCTTTTCGAATAGTATCCAGCACCCTGAGAGTCTCCGCAGAACCACCAAGCGGACGAAGGCTATGCGAGTCTGTGTTTGGTGCCGTCTCATCGATCATCCCCGAATCCTCGCAATGCACAGCGATTACGTCATTCATGCGAACTGATTTGGGTAAATTGTTTGAGTCAAGGTCGGACCCACAGCAAGTTGCACTGCTCTCTGAGCGCATGATAAGTTACCAATTA
>JBBPMT010000296.1:0-18992 GCA_038090455.1 Garcileccinum viscosum
AGGCTTCCAATCAATGTATTACCTATTTCAACCAGCTTCAAAACAATTGTGGTATCAAGAATCCACTCGTCATTCCCCTTTACAGCAAGATTCACTGGGGGACAGCTGATAAGATGCTCAAGCACGCATATCTACTTTGTCAGGTAATTCCAAGTCACATCTGACTGCAATGAAGTTCACGCTAACACAGAATTTAAATAGGCTATCAATCTTTTTATTTCTTCTGCTGACAAGCTCTTCAGCCCAATCATGACCATCCGACATGCAGGTGAACCCAGCAAACACATACCTTGGTCTGCTTTCACCTTCAAGCCTGCTGATTGGAAGCATGTCAAGGATGTACACCTCGTCATATCTGATGCAAATGCTATCCAACATATCTTTTTCCACGACCATCTCACCACTCTTTGGCAAGCAATCCCCACATTTGAAGATCTTCAATCGGCATGGGAGGAGAAGTCTATGACCTGCAAGTTCTCTGATTATGCAACGGCGATCAAATAAGGACTAGAGAAGTTGGGAAAGTATTACAACAAGTTCAATGAGAAACCTGTTTTCATTTTGGCACTCGGTAAGCCTTTTCACCATTTGTTTTATCAACATTAATTCTAATTAACCACAGTGCCACACCCATACTACAAACTCATCTACATCAAAATGGCATGGGGTGGTCCAGAGGAGCAACAACGAGAGCAAGAAGCTGGCTGACCATATGCCAAAGACTGGTATGATGAAGCTCTCAAAATTGTTGAGCGCACTATGGAAGAGTACTGGGACAAAGAACAAGCTAATCAAGATGCCGTGTGCCTGTGCTGTGCCCAGTCTCCTCCACCATCACCCACTGTCACCACTTCCAACAACTGCACTCTCGCCTCTGAGTTTGACTGACACTGTCACAGGCTTATTGAACAGAACACGAGCGGAGATGGAAGCAGATGGAGATCCGAGTTATGCTGGTATATCAGTGATCTCCCTACAGATGTCTCAAAGGATACCAACATTGTGAAATGGTGGGCCGATCATGCCAAGATTTACCCCATTCTCACACGCATTGCCAAGGACATATGTGTGATTCCAGCAACATCTGTCCTGTGTGAATGGCTATTTTCTGCTGGTGCGGAGATAACAACTGACTGCCGTTCTCACCTTGGTGCTGAAAAATTCAAGAAAATACAGATGATGAAGCACGCATGGTGGAATCATATCCAAGACAATCTCTCCCTTTCTCCAAGCATTGAGGATATATGTTGCGATCTCTGTCGTGATCTACCTAAACCCCAATCTAGGGTTCTGGATATGGCTTTCCCCTTTTCTGATTGCCACCTGCAATAGTTGAAAGCAACCACTAGCGTGAGCTATGGCACTTCGACAAGTTCAGACAATGAGAGATTCCGTATAGGCTAGGGGAATCTAACCAGAACAGACTGAGGTCTGCTGGTCGTTCTATTGCAATATATATACTGTAGTTATGGATGTATGGACCACATGAGGGCCGGCACTATTACAAAGCGTATTGGTAATGTATACTATAAGTAGCTATATTGGTCTCACAGTTGTGGGAGGTTTCCCATACATGTGTACTATGCATGTTATGATGTCATGGTCTAGACCGATGACGTACCTATCTATGTAAGCTATGTCACGTGATGTCACGTGATGTGTCATGTGACGGATATCAAGTCACGTGACCGAGGAAATATCTATTGATGAGGAAAAAGAAAGAGAGTTTAACGAGGGTCGTAATATTACCCCCCTTCTAGAGTGGAGGTTCCAGATCCGCAAAAGGCTGAGTCGGAGATGAAGGCAGAGTACAGCGTCCTGAGGTAAAGTTCTCAAGGGGAGTACTGAAAACTGTGTCAAACAGTTTATGCGCCATTTTCAATTTCTGAGATGCTGCGGGGTTATCTTGGTGGAAATTGGTAATGGCCTTCGAGGCCGACTTTTTCAAGTTGGTAGCTGATTCCCAGGTACATTCGCTTTCATTGTACCCTTTCCAATGGATGAGATATTGAAACCCTCGACCTATAGGCCTGCTATTGACTATGTAATCGACTTCGTATTCTTCGTCCCTTTCGTCATTAACCGATACCGGACCGGGACGTACGACTGGTTGTCCGTCGAGTGGTTCTATATAAGGTTTAACTCGAGACACGTTGACAATGTCATGCGCTCAGTTCGATTTAGGGAACAATAGTTTGACGGCATTGGTGTACATGTCTATGACTTGGTAAGGTCCTATCCATTTTTCGGTTAACTTCCAGGCTGGTTGATCCGATAATGTTAAGTGATTGGTCAAGAGAAGCACAAGATTGCCGATTTTGTAATCGGGGGCTGGTTTTCTATGTTTGTCAGCCTGCTGACTCATCCGCTGACAGGCACGTTTGAAAGCAACCACTAGTGCGAGCTATGGCACTTCGACAAGTTCAGACAATAAGGGACCTGTATAGGCTAGGTGGGAATCTAACCAGAACAGACTGAGGTCTGCTGGTTGTTGTATTGCAATATATATACTGTAGCTATGGGTGCACGGACCACATGAGGGCTGGCACTATTACAAAGTGTATTGATAATGTATACTATAAGTGGCTATATTGGTCGCACGGGTGTGAGAGAGTTCCCATGCACGTGTACTATGCATGTTATGATGTCATGGTCTAGGCCTATGACGTACCTATCTATGTAAGCTATGTCACGTGATGTCACATGATGTGTCATGTGATGAATATCAAGTCACGTGACCAAGGAAATATCTATCGATGAAGAAAAAGAAAGGGAGTTTAATGAGGATTGTAGCATTACCCCCCTTCTAGAGCGGAGATTCCAGATCCGCAAGAGGCCGAGTCAGAGATGAGGGCGGAGTATAACATCCCGAGGTAAAATTCTCAAGGGGAGTACTGAAAACTGTGTCAAACAGTTCACGCGCCATCTTCAATTTCCGAGGTGCTGCAGGGTTATTCTGGTGGAAATCTGCAATAGCTTTCGAAGCTGACTTTTTCAAGTTTGTTGCTGATTCCCAGGTACGTTCAGATTCATCGTACCCTTTCCAATGGACGAGATATTGGAAACCCCTGCCTATGGGTCTGCTATCAACTATGCTTTCGACTTCGTATTCTTCGTCGCCTTCATCGTTAACCAATACCAGACCGGGGCGTATGACTGGTTGTCCGTCGAGAGGTTCTATATAGGGTTTAACTCGAGATACGTTTACAACATCGTGCGCTCGGTTCGATTTCGGGAATAGAAGTTTGACGGCATTGATATACACGTCTATGACCTGGTAGGGTCCTATCCATTTTTCGGTTAACTTCTGGGCTAGTCAATCCGATAATGTCAAGTGATCGGTCGAAAGAAGTACAAGATTGCTGATTTTGTAATCAGGGGCTGGTTTTCTATGTTTGTCAGCTTGCTGACTCATCTGCTGACGTGTGCATTCTAGGTTTCTTTTGGCTATGTCGTGAGAAGCACTTATTTTGTCGGCGAACTCTTTAGCCGCTGGTGCTTTGACTTGTTTGGGTTCAACCCCGAGTCGTGGACTATAAGTTTTTGTCAACTGGAAGGGACTATATCCGGTTGACGACGATTTCGTATTGTTAAAGTTAAATTGGGCGATGGCCAGCCACTCAGCCCATGTGTCTTGTTTTTCTGCTATGTATAGATGTAAATATTGGTTCAATTCCTGATTGATCCTTTCCGTTTGTCTGTCCATCTGTGGATGGTATGCGGAGGACATCTTCTTTTCTATTTTCAAGAGTTTTAACAGATCCGTTATCGTTTGTGATGCGAATTGGGGGCCTCGGTCGCTGACCAAGCTATCGGGTAATCCATGGTATTTCCACACGTGGTCTCTATATAGTTCGGCTGTTTCTTTTGCCGTGACCGTTTTCTTCTTGGGAACTAGAACGACTTCTTTAGAGAAGCAATCTACTATAACAAGTATGGCATCGAAGCCTTTGCTTTCCGGCAGGCCGGTGATGAAGTCTGTGGATATCGATCGCCAGGGTCCTTCCACCACAGGTAATGGTTGCAATAAACTGGCTGGCGGTTGGTTGGAAGTTTTCATTTGTGCACACCTGTCGCATGCCTTGCAATAGTCTATGATGTCTTGTTTGGCTCCAGGCCAACTATAGTACCGAGTGACAAATTCAAGCATCTTTTCAGCTCCTTTATGTCCGAAGAAGGGGTGGTCGTGGAACTGGGTGATTACCCTCCTTCTAAGCTCGATGGGCACCCAGATCTTATCTCGGTAGTGCCATAATCCTTCACGGAGGATTGTCCCGTCAGGGGCTTTCAACCCTGAATGCGCTATTTTGATCCTATCAAATAATTTGGTTTCTTCAAGAGACCGTATGCGATGAGCTGGGATGACTGTGGTATTCTTGTTGTCATCTTCAATGCCGATCATGTGATCTTCTCGTCTAGAGAGGGCATTGGCTTTTCCCATGGAGGTTCCTGGTTTGTTGACCAAGACATAATCGAATCTTGATAAATATTGCGCCCATCTAGCTTGCCGCCTATTTAGATCTTGTGATTTCATAAAGTATTGTAGATTTCTATGATCTGTCCATATCTCGAATTGGTGATGTGCTCCTTCTAGGTGGTGCCTCCATTGTTTGAGTGCGAGGATGATGGCTAGCATCTCTTTGTCGGCTATTGTATAATTACGTTGTTCCGGTGTCATCGAGTGTGACATATACGAGACCGGATGCCATTTGTCTTCTATTTTGGTAGAGAGCACTGCTCCTATTGCGAAATCTGATGCATCGCATTCTACCCTATATGGTGTTGTGTCGTCTGGATATGCCAGTACCAGTGCTGTGGTGAATGCCTTTTTAAGCTTATCGAAAGCTTCTTGTTGTGCTGCTTCCCATTTCCAGGGTTGATCCTTTTTGGTTAGATCATGGAGTGGTCTTGCTATTAAACTATAATTGTCGATGAATCTTCGGTAGAAGTTGGCGAGTCCTAGAAAGCTTCTAACTCCCTTGATCGTGGTAGGTGCTGGCCATTCCATTACTCCTTTGACTTTTTCGTGATTTATTGAGACGCCATGTTCACTGACGTCCATTCCTAGCATGTCCACCTGGGATACTCCAAAGAAGCATTTTTCTGGTTTAACGAATAGGTCGTTTTCACGGAGTCTCTGTAAGATTTTTCTCATGGTCTCTACGTGTCTCTTTCTATCATTGTGCTTCGAGAAGATCAATAAGTCGTCTAAGTATATGATGACGCAGTCATCCATGTCGGCAAAGATTTCATTCATCATTTGCTGGAATGTGGCTGGGCTATTGCACATTCCGAAGTATATAACGAGGGGTTCATAAGCCCCGAGGTGGCAGACGAAGGCTCCTTTCCATTCGTTGCCTTCCTTGATTCGCACGTTGTTGTACCCCCATCGGAGGTCCATCTTGGTAAAGATCTTAGATCCTTTTAATTTATCTATAATTTGCGAGATCAAGGGTAGAGGGTAGTTGTTTTTAACAGTTCCCTCGTTTAGATATCTATAATCCATGACCATTCATTTCTTTCCGTCCTTCTTGGGGATGAAGAAGACGGGGGAGGTTTGCGGCAATTTAGAGGGTCTGATGTACCCTTTCGATAGCTGGTCGTCCATAAAGGCTTTAACTTCATCCTGTTCTTGGGGGGATAACTTGATCAATTGACCCTTTTTAGGTATGAAATCGGGCTTCAGATCTACTGCGTGGTCCCAGGGTTTTCTTTCTGGCATTCGCTCGCTTGCCTTTTTCGAGAAGATGTCTATGAAGTCGTGGTATTCTGATGGCATGAGTTTCTTTGCTTCAGCTGCGTCGGCTGGTTCATATTTGCCGTTATCGGTTCTACCAATGTGATATCCATAAGCTTGTTCATGAGATTCCATCCTATTAATGTAACTATGATGTAATGCTGCGCATGAGGTCGGGCAGCAATCCATGGTCACAGTTCCTTTTGTCCAGTCAATGGAGGGGTTGTGTTCGCGTAGCCATGTATATCCTAGGATCATCTGATTTTTTCCCAGGTTTGTGACGTCCGCAGTTAATTTTTCATGGTGTCCCATATAGTCTATGATCATGGTGGCAGTATATGCTATTCCGCCTGCTGAGTTGATGGTGCCGTCCACGTTGTAAACCGGTACAACTTGTTCTAGGCTTTGCAAAGGGATTCTTTCCTTCTTTGCCCATGCTGTGTCGAGGAATATGCTGGTTGCTCCACTGTCTAAGAGAGCGTTTACGGCTGTTTTTGTTGTTTTTGTAATTATATTGATTTTTACGAATAGCTCTTGTAGCGGCTTAAGTGTGCGCACTTTTCTCTCGTTCGGGTTCGAGGGAGAACTATTTTTATTTTTTGTACAAATGGAATTAAGCGTCACTTCCCGGTGACCAAGCTCCTTTTCAGAGATCCCCGTTTCGGTAGATTCGAAACTAAATATGGAAGAAGAATCGGAATCGCTATCTAAATTACAGTCGCTATCGAGATGAGAAAAAGAATTTGAAACAGATAAGGAAAACGGGTGAGCACTATCTTGGTGTCACACCCTCGATCGAGACAGCACTAAAGAAAAGAAACTAGGAGAGGAACTATTTACGTATCTAGGGTCCGTATTGCTTGGTACACTACCCGATGTGTCCAAGCCTACTCTTTTCCCTGTGTTGATTCTAAATCGCAGAAGTAGGCCCTAGCGGCCTCTAAGTCCATGCCACGGATGGCGCCTTGCCAGTTTACCTGTCTGTTATTTTTTGCTGGGTTCGAGAGGGTGGCGAGTGGTTGTGGTTGTTCGGAATATTGGTTTGTTGTAGCAGTTCCTTCTGCTCTTCGAACATTCTTCGACTTGAATTTGGAGCACTCTTTGCAATGCCCCCCTCTTCTAAATCCGCATTTGGCACAGGCCGTACTCTTGGCCTTGCAGTTGCGCGCCATGTGGCCTTCTTTCCTGCAATTGTAGCAGCCCTGGGAAGATCGGCCTATGTCTTCCCGGTTGTCGGTTTGAATGGTGTCGACATCCATTGCATTTGGATCTCTGTTTGATCTGGATTGGGACCCATCAAAGTGTGACTCGAAGGCTTCTAGTGCATTGGCGTAGTCTTGGACCTTCATTACGAATTCGTACAGGGTGGACGGTCTTTCCTTTTGCATGTACATATGCTTGATTATGTCCTGTCGGACACTCTGTTCGAGCAAAATGATGCCCATCTTTTCCGTGCACTCTGCTTGGTCATAGAGTGCTAGCCATTGCGTTAAGAACACCTGTGTGCATTCGTTCCTGTATTGCTTTTGAGCCATCAGCTTCTTGATAGCAATTTCTTTTTCATTGCCAATCCGGAATCGACTGGCAAGGAGTTCCTCGAGTTCTCTCCAAGGTAACCATGGAACGTTTGCGTCGCAGCGTTTCTTTAGCTCGGTTTGGGCCCAAGCTCTGGTGCCATTCTTGTCTTTTTCTCTGTCGGTTCCTATTCTGGAAAAGACTGCCAGGTTCCAGTTTTTCTCGCCATTCAGCTTATGTTTGCTGAACTGATCCAGATTGGTTTCTCGAAAGATCAACATCTTTGTCCACTATTCGTCAAATTTTGCGTACGACCCGTTGTACATGCCCGGATCTTTCACTACTTTTGCTCGTTTCCCTTGTCGCCCTAGTACAGGGTCTTCACTGGCAGTCCCTTGGTCCTCGCAGTCTTGGTCGAGGCAATCTCTCAGCTCTCGATTTTCCTTTTCAGATTGGTCCAGTCTGACCATTATCTCAGACATTCTTTCAGTCAGCAATGTGAGCTGATCAACGAGTAGGGCAGCGGGATCTGGTCTGGAGTCGCGGGGACGGGCGCGGGATGCCGTCACGGTTGGGGTGTTGCTGCTGCTGCTGCTGGGACGGTCCAGCGGTGAGGGAGAGCGATCGTAAAGTCCCGACATGGTCGTTGTAGTTAAATTCTATCTGCGATTGATAGAAGTCGAGGGTGTCGTCGGTGAGAACAGGAGTGCGATCAAGGTGGTGCTGCAGGAATTCGTGTTGCAGCCAAAGGGGGAAGTCGGGGGCGAAATCGATGTGGTATGGGGCGTCTCGTACTATGGTGTCGTTAGGGTTGAAATCTTTGTTGATGGGAAGTCACTCTGAGATATCTGTGGATATTGCAATGTAATTCTTGTTTTTCAATGCATGCCAGTTGTTGCCGTAAAGGTCTGAAAAGTCCATATACTGTAAAAGAAAAACTCCTGCTTGTCGCGGTCAAGCAGTAAACTCCGCGAGTGTTGGGTACATATGGGGGGGACCAGGTATTTGCCTGGCTACGGCTCCTGATTTAGCTTAGTTAGGCTGCGACTCTTAAAACCGTAGATATCGCAATGTGGTGTTTGCCCAGTTGTCTCTGGTGCGCTGACCCAATATGCGCTAAGGGATTGATCCATACTTTCTAGTGGCTGGAAGGGTCCTCTCAAATGAGGTCTACCCCAGCAAAGCGAACTAGCGTTTACGCCGGACAAGTGTATGAATGCGGTGGAGAGAAGGTCGCAGTTCTTCTACAGTAACGGGGTAACCGGCTGACTATTACAGCAAGTACCTTAAGTCTGGCAATCGACTATATCCCCTTAGGTCTGGGGTCCGACTATGCAATCGATGAAGAGAGTAAAGAGGTTGAGTTGTTCACGACGTCAATGTGGGTAGTAGAGACACTTGTTGGTGTCGAAGTAGGATAGCAAAGGGGAGTCTGTTCTTATGAAAGCAACCACTAGTGCAAGCTATGGCACTTTGACAAGTTCAGACAATAAGGGACCTATATAGGCTAGATGGGAATCTAACCAGAACAGACTGAGGTCTGCTGGTTGTTGTATTGCAATATATATACTGTAGCTATGGGTGCATGGACCACATGAGGGCCAGCACTATTACAAAGTGTATTGATAATGTATACTATAAGTGGCTATATTGGTCGCACGGGTGTGAGAGAGTTCCCATGCACATGTACTATGCATGTTATGATGTCATGGTCTAGGCCTATGACATACCTATCTATGTAAGCTATGTCACATGATGTCACATGATGTGTCATGTGATGAATATCAAGTCATGTGACTGAGGAAATATCTATCGATGAAGAAAAAGAAAAGGAGTTTAACGAGGGTTGTAGCAGCGTTCCAAGTTTCTTTTGGCTATATCGTGGGAGGCACTGATTTCATCGGCAAATTCTTTAGCTGCCGGAGCTTTGACTTGTTTGGGTTCAACCCCGAGATGTGGACTATAAGTTTTTGTTAACTGGAAGGGACTATATCCAGTAGACGAGGACTTCGTGTTATTGAAGTTGAATTGTGTGATGGCCAGCCAGTCCACCCATGTGTCCTGTTTCTCGGCTATGTAGAGTCGTAGATATTGGTTCAATTCCTGATTGACCTGTTCTGCTTGTCCGTCCATCTGTGGGTGGTATGCGGAGGACATCTTCTTTTCTATTTTTAGTAATTTCAATAAATCCATCATCATTTGTGATGCGAATTGGGGGCCTCAGTTGCTGACCAAGCTATCGGGTAATCCATGGTATTTCCACACGTGGTCTCTATATAATTGGGCTGTTCTTTGTGCCATGACCATTTTGTTCGTGGGAATTAGAACGACTTCTTTCGAGAATTGATCTACTATAACGAGGATGGCATCAAAGCCTTTACTATCCAGTAGTCCTGTGATGAAATCGGCAGATATGGATCTCCAGGATCCTTCTGCTATGGGTAATGGTTGTAATAAACTGGCTGGTGGTTAGTTGGAAGTTTTCATGCATGCACACCTGTCACACGCCTTGCAATAGTCTATGATGTCCTGTTTGGCTCTAGGCCAACTATAGTACCGAGTGACAAATTTGAGCGTCTTTTCTGCTCCTTTATGTCCAAAGAAGGGGTGGTTGTGGAATTGGGTGATTACCCCCCTTCTAAGCTTGGTGGGCACCCAGATCTTGTCTCGGTAGTGCCATAATCCTTCACGGAGGATTGTCCCGTCAGGGGCTTTCAACCCTGAATGCGCTATTTTGATCCTATCGAAAAGTTCAGTTTCTTCAAGAGACCGTACATGATGAGCCGGGATGACTGTGGTATTTTTGTTATCATCTTCAATGCCAATCATGTGATCTTCTCTTCTAGAGAGGGCATTGGCTTTTCCCATGGAGGTTCCTGGTTTGTTGACCAAGATGTAGTCAAACCGAGATAAATATTGCACCCATCTGGCTTGACGCCTATTTAAGTCCTGTAACTTCATGAAATACTGTAAGTTTCTATAATTGGTCCATATCTCAAATTGGTGGCATACACCTTCTAGGTGGTGTCTCCATTGTTCGAGGGCGAGGATAATGGCTAGCATTTCCTTGTCGGCTATCATGTAGTTACGCTGTTCCGGAGTCATGGAGTGTGACATGTATGAGACCGGATGCCATTTGTCTTCTATTTTGGTAGAGAGCACTGCTCCAATTGCGAAATCTGATGCATTGCATTCTACCCTATATGGTGTTGTGTCATCCGGGTATGCCAGTACCGGTGCCGTGGTGAATGCCTTTTTGAGCTTGTCAAAAGCTTCTTGTTGTGCCGCTTCCCATTTCCAGGGTTGATCCTTTTTGGTTAGATCATGGAGCGGTCTGGCTATTAAACTATAATTGTCGATGAAGTGTCAGTAGAAGTTGGCGAGTCCTAGGAAGCTTCTAACTCCCTTGATCATGGTTGGTGCTGGCCATTCCATAACTCCTTTAACCTTTTCATGATTCATCGATATGCCTTTTTCGCTGACGTCCATTCCTAGCATGTCCACCTGGAATACTCTGAAGAAGCACTTCTTGGGTTTGACAAAGAGGTCATTTTCACGGAGTCTCTGTAAGATTTTTCTCACGGTCTCGATGTGTTTCTTTCTATCATTGTGTTTTGAGAAGATCAATAGGTCGTCTAAGTAGATAATGACGCAGTCATCCATATCGGCAAAGATTTCGTTCATTATTTGCTGGAATGTGGCTGGACTGTTGCACATCCCGAAATACATAATGAGGGGTTCATAAGCCCCAAGGTGGCAGACGAAGGCTCCTTTCCATTCGTCGCCTTCCTTGATTTGCACGTTATTGTACCCCCATCGGAGGTCTATCTTGGTGAAGATCTTAGATCCTTTTAGCTTGTCTATGATTTGTGAGATCAAGGATAAAGGGTAGTTGTTTTTGACTGTCCCTTCGTTTAAATATCTATAGTCCATGACCATTCACTTCTTTCCGTCCTTCTTTGGGATGAAGAAGACGGGGGAGGTTTGCAGCGATTTGGAGGGTTGGATATACCCTTTCAATAATTGGTCGTCCACGAAGGCCTTGACTTTGTCCTGTTCTTGGGGAGATAAGTTGATCAATCGACCCTTTTTTGGTACGAAATCGGGCTTCAGATCTACTGCATGGTCCCAGGGTTTTCGTTCTGGCATTCGCTCACTTGCCTTCTTCAAGAAGACGTCTATGAAGTCATGGTATTCTGGTGGTATGAGTTTTTTAGCTTCTGGTGCGTCGGCTGGTTCATATTTGCCGTTATCAGTTCTACCAATGTGATATCCATAGGCTTGCTCGTGTGATTCCACCCTATTAAGGTAGCTGTGATGTAGGGCTGCGCATGAAGTTGGGCAGCGATCCATGGTAACTGTTCCTTTGGTCCAGTCAATGGATGGGTTGTGTTCTTGTAGCCATGTATATCCTAGGATCATTTGATTTTTGCCTAGGTTTGTGACGTCCGCTTTTACTTTTTCACGGTGTCCCATGTAGTCTATGATGAGAGTGGCAGTGTATGCTATTCCACCTGCTGAGTTGATGGTGCCATCTACATTGTAGACTGGTACAACTTGTTCGAGGTTTTGCAAAGGGATTCTTTCTTTCTTTGCCCATGTGGTATCGATGAAGATGCCGGTTGCTCCACTGTCTAAGAGAGCGTTTATGGCTGTTTTTGTGGTTTTTGTGATTATATCGATTTTTACGAATAGTTCTCTAAGTGGCTTTAACGTGTGCACTTTTCTCTCGTTTGGGTTTGAGGGGGAACTATTTTTATTTTTTGTGCAAATGGAATTAAGCGTCACTTCCTGGTGACCAAGCTCCTTTTTGGAGATCCCCATTTCGGTAGATTCAAAACTAAATACAGAGGAAGAATCAGAATCGCTATCTAAGTTACAATCACTATCGAGTACAGAAAAAGAATTTGAGATGGATAAAGGAAACGGGTGAGCACTATCTTGGCGTCACACCCTCAATCGAGACGGAATTAGAGAGAAGAAATCAGGAGACAAACTATGTACGTATTTAGGGTCCATATTGCTTGGTACACTACCCGATGTGTCCAAGCCTACTCTTTTCCCTGTATGGATTCTAAATCCCTAAAGTAGGCCCTAGCGGCCTCTAAGTCCATTCCACGAATGGCGCCTTGCCAGTTGAGTTTTGCTGGTTGTGAGAGAGTGGCCAGCGGTCGTCGTTGTTCAGAATCTTGATTTGGTAAAGCAGTTCCTTCTGCTCTTCAAACATTCTTCGACTTAAATTTGGAACACTCTTTGCGGTGTCGCCTGCATCTGAATCCACACTCTGCACAAGCTGTGCTCTTGGCTTTGCAGTCCCGCGCCATGTGCCCTTCTTTGCCATAGTTGTAGCAGCCCTGAGAAGATCAGGCGATATCTCCTCGGTTGTCGGAGTTGATGACATCGACGTCCATTGCGTTTGAGTCTCTGTTGGACCGAGATCGAGATCCATCGAAGCAGGATTTGAAAGCTTCTATGGCATTGGTGTAGTCCTGGACTTTCATCACGAACTTGTACAAGGTTGCAGGTCTTTCTTTCTGCATGTACATGTGTTTGATTATGTCCTGACACACACCTTGTTCGAGCAGGATTATGCCCATCTTTTCTGTACATTCTGCTTGGTCGTACAGTGCCAGCCATTGTGTCAGGAACACTTGGGTTCTTTCGTTCCTATACTGCTTTCTTGCCATGAGCTTCTTGATGGTGATCTCTTTTTCGTTGCCAATTCTGAACTGGCTTGTGAGAAGTCCCTCGAGTTCTCTCCAGGGCAACCAGGGAACGTTGGCATCACATCGTTTCTTTAGCTCAGTCCTGGCCCAAGCTCCTGCGCCATTTTTGTCTTTATCCCCATCGGTACCTATTCTGGAAAAGACTGCCAGGTTCCAGTTTTTCTTGCTGTTCAGCTTGTGTTCACCAAACTGGTCCAGATTCGTCTCCCGAAATATTAGCATTTTCGTCCACCATTCATCAAATTTTGCATATGACCCGTCGTACATGCCTGGGTCCTTGACTACTTCCACTCGCTTTCCTTGTCTGCCCAGAATTGGATTGTCATTGTTTGTGGCCGCGTGGTCCTTGCGGTCTTGATCAAGCCAGTCTCTCAGCTCTTGGTTCTCTCGTTCTGACTGGTCCAGTCTGACCATCATCTCGGACATTCTTTCGGTTAGCAATGCGAGTTGATCGACGAGTAGGGCAGCAGGGTCTGGCCTTACGTCGCGGGGGTGGGCTCGGGATGTGCTCACGGTTGGGGTCGTGCTGCTGCTGCTGCTGGGTCAATCCAGCGGGGAGGGGGGGTGATCGTAAAGATCCGACATAATCGATGTAATTAAATTCTATTTGGGACTGGTAGAAGTCCAAGGTGTCATTGATGAGAACAGGGGTTTGGTCTAGGTGGTGCTGCAGAAATTCGTGTTGCAGCCACAGAGGGAAGTCGGGGGCGAAGTCAATGTGGTAGGGTGTATCCCTTATGATAGTGTCATTGGGGTCAAATTCTTTGTCAATGGGAAGACGTTCGGAGATTTCTGTCGAGATTGCTATGTAGTTTTTGTTTTTTAGGGCACGCCAGTCGTCGCCGTATAGATCTGAAAAGTCCATAAACCTGTGAAAAGAAAACTCCTGCTTGTCGCGGTCAAGCAGTCACTCCTGTGATTGTCAGTGATAAGTGGGGGAACCGGGGATTGCCTGGCTATGGCTCCTGATTTAGCTCAGTTAGGCTGTGACTCTTAAAACCGTAGATATCGCGATGCGGTGTTTGCATGGTTGTCTCCGCTGCACTGACCCATTATGCGCTGAGGGATGGATCCTTATTTGTATGGCGGTCAGAAGGGTCCTCTCAAATGAGGTCTACCCTGACAAAGCAAACCGTCACGTACGCCGGATGAGCATATTAATGCAGTGGAGGTGGTAGTTGCAGTCTACCAGTGGTCACAGTACAACCAGCTGCTTTTTCAGCTAGTGCCTTAAGTCTGGCAATCGACTATATCCCCTTAAGTCTGGGGTCCGACTATGCAATTGATGGAGAGAGAAGTGGATAGATGAGACACGTATTGGTGTCGAAGTGGGATAGTATGGGGTGAGTCTGTTCTTATGAAAGCAACCACTAGCGCGAGCTATGGCACTTCGACAAGTTCAGACAATAAGGGATTCTGTATAGGCTAGGGGAATCTAACCAGAACAGACTGAGGTCTGCTGGTCGTTCTATTGCAATATATATACTGTAGTTATGGATGTACGGACCACATGAGGGCCGGCACTATTACAAAGCGTATTGGTAATGTATACTATAAGTAGCTATATTGGTCTCACGGTTGTGGGAGGTTTCCCATACATGTGTACTATGCATGTTATGATGTCATGGTCTAGACCGATGACATACCTATCTATGTAAGCTATGTCATGTGATGTCATGTGATGTGTCATGTGACGGATATCAAGTCACATGACCGAGGAAATACCTATCGACGAGGAAAAAGAAAGGGAATTTAACGAGAGTCGTAATATTACCCCCCTTCTAGAGCGGAGGTTCCAGATCTGCAAAAGGCTGAGTCGGAGATGAAGGCAGAGTACAGCGTCCCAAGGTAAAGTTCTCAAGGGGAGTACTGAAAACTGTGTCAAACAGTTTACGCGCCATTTTCAATTTCCAAGGTGCTGCGGGGTTATCTCGGTGGAAATCAGTAATGGCCTTCGAGGCTGACTTTTTCAAGTTGGTAGCTGATTCCCAGGTACGTTCGCTTTCATCATACCCTTTCCAATGGACAAGATATTGAAACCCTTGACCTATAGGCCTGCTATCGACTATGTAATCGACTTTGTATTCTTTGTCGCCTTCGTCATTAACCAATACCAGACCGGGACGTACGACTGGTTGTCCGTCGAGTGGTTCTATATAAGGTTTAACTCGAGACATGTTGACAACGTCATGCACTCGGTTTGATTTAGGGAACAATAGTTTGATGGCATTGGTGTACACGTCTATGACTTGGTAAGGTCCTATCCATTTTTTGGTTAACTTCCGGGCTGGTCGATCTGATAATGTTAAGTGATCAGTCGAGAGAAGCACAAGATCACTGATTTTGTAATCGGGGGCTGGTTTTCTATGTTTGTCAGCCTGCTGACTCATCCGCTGACAGGCGCATTTGAAAGCAACCACTAGCGCGAGCTATGGCACTTCGACAAGTTCAGACAATAAGGGACCTATATAGGCTAGGTGGGAATCTAACCAGAACAGACTGAGGTCTGCTGGTCGTTGTATTGCAATATATATACTGTAGCTATGGGTGCACAGACCACATGAGGGCTGGCACTATTACAAAGTGTATTGATAATGTATACTATAAGTGGCTATATTGGTCGCACGGGTGTGAGAGAGTTCCCATGCATGTATACTATGCATGTTATGATGTCATGGTCTAGGCCTATGACGTACCTATCTATGTAAGCTATGTCATGTGATGTCACATGATGTGTCATGTGACGAATATCAAGTCACGTGACCAAGGAAATATCTATCGATGAAGAAAAAGAAAGGGAGTTTAATGAGGGTCGTAGCATTACCCCCCTTCTAGAGCGGAGATTCCAGATCCACAAGAGGCCGAGTCAGAGATGAGGGCAGAGTACAACGTCCTGAGGTAAAATTCTCAAGGGGAGTACTGAAAAATGTGTCAAACAGTTCGCGTGCCATCTTCAATTTCCAAGGTGCTGCAGGGTTATTCCGGTGGAAATCTGCAATAGCTTTCAAAGCTGACTTTTTCAAGTTTGTTGCTGATTCCCAGGTACGTTCAGATTCATCGTACCCTTTCCAATGGATGAGATATTGGAAACCCCTGCCTATGGGTCTGCTATCAACTATGCTTTCGACTTCATATTCTTCGTCGCCTTCATTGTTAACTGATACCGGACCGGGGTGTACGACTGGTTGTCTGTCGAGAGGTTCTATATAGGGTTTAACTCAAGACACGTTTACAACATCATGCACTCGGTTCGATTTCGGGAATAGAAGTTTGACGGCATTGGTATACACGTCTATGACCTGGTAGGGTCCTATCCATTTTTTGGTTAACTTCTGGGCCAGTCGATCCGATAATGTCAAGTGATCGGTTGAAAGAAGTACGAGATTGCTGATTTTGTAATCAGGGGCTGGTTTTCTATGTTTGTCAGCTTGCTGACTCATCCGCTGACGTGTGCATTCTAGGTTTCTTTTGGCTATGTTGTGAGAAGCGCTTATTTCGTCGGCGAACTCTTTAGCTGCTGGAGCTTTGACTTGTTTGGGTTCAACCCTGAGTCATGGACTATAAGTTTTTGTCAACTGGAAGGGACTATATCCGGTCGACGACGATTTCGTATTGTTAAAGTTAAATTGGGTGATAGCCAGCCACTCAGCCCACGTGTCTTGTTTTTCTGCTATGTATAGACATAAATATTGGTTCAATTCCCGATTGATCCTTTCCATTTGTCTGTCCATCTGTGGATGGTATGCGGAGGACATCTTCTTTTCTATTTTCAAGAGTTTTAACAGATCCATCATCGTTTGTGATGCAAATTGGGGGCCTTGGTCGCTGACCAAGCTATCGGGTAATCCATGGTATTTCCACACGTGGTCTCTATATAGTTCGGCTGTTTCTTTTGCTGTGACCGTTTTCTTCGTGGGAACTAGAACGACTTCTTTAGAGAAGCGATCTACTATAACAAGTATGGCATTGAAGCCTTTGCTTTCCGGCAGGCCAGTGATGAAGTCCACGGATATCGATCACCAGGGTCCTTCCACCACAGGTAATGGTTGCAATAAACTGGCTGGCAGTTGGTTGGAAGTTTTCATTCGTGCACACCTGTTGCATGCCTTGCAATAGTCTATGATGTCTTGTTTGGCTCCAGGCCAACTATAGTACTGAGTAACAAATTCAAGCGTCTTTTCAGCTCTTTTATGTCCAAAGAAGGGGTGGTCATGGAACTGGGTGATTACCCCCCTTCTAAGCTCGATGGGCACCCAGATCTTATCTCGGTAGTGCCATAATCCTTCATGGAGGATCGTCCTGTCAGGGGCTTTCAATCCTAAATGCGCTATTTTGATCCTATCAAATAATTCAGTTTCTTCAAGAGACCGTACACAATGAGCTGGGATGACTGTGGTATTCTTGTTGTCATCTTTGATGCCGATCATGTGATCTTCTCGTCTAGAGAGGGCATCAGCTTTTCCCATGGAGGTTCCTGGTTTGTTGACCAAGACATAATCGAACCTTGATAAATATTGCGCCCATCTAGCTTGCCGCCTATTTAGATCTTGTGATTTCATAAAGTATTGTAGATTTCTATGATCCGTCCATATCTCGAATTGGTGAGGTGCTCCTTCTAGGTGGTGCCTCCATTGTTTGAGTGCGAAGATGATGGCTAGCATCTCTTTGTCGGCTATTGTATAATTACATTGTTCCGGTGTCATTGAGTGTGACATATACGAGACCGGATGCCATTTGTCTTCTATTTTGGTAGAGAGCACTGCTCCTATTGCGAAATCTGATGCATTGCATTCTACCCTATATGGTGTTGTGTTGTCCGGATATGCCAGTACCAGTGCTGTGGTGAATGCCTTTTTAAGCTTATCGAAAGCTTCTTGTTGTGCCACTTCCCATTTCCAGGGTTGATCCTTTTTGGTTAGATTATGGAGCGGTCTGGCTATTAAACTATAATTGTCGATGAATCTTCGGTAGAAGTTGGCGAGTCCTAGGAAGCTTCTAACTCCCTTGATCGTGGTAGGTGCTGGCCATTCCATTACTCCTTTGACTTTTTCATGATTCATTGAGACGCCATGTTCACTGACGTCCATTTCTAGCATGTCCACCTGGAATACTCCAAAGAAGCATTTTTCTGGTTTAACGAATAGGTCATTTTCACGGAGTCTCTGTAAGATTTTTCTCATGGTCTCTACGTGTCTCTTTCTATTGTTGTGCTTCGAGAAGATCAATAAGTCGTCTAAGTATATGATGACGCAGTCATCCATGTCGGCAAAGATTTCATTCATCATTTGCTGGAACGTGGCTGGGCTATTGCACATTCCGAAGTACATAACGAGGGGTTCATAAGCCCCAAGGTGGCAGACGAAGGCTCCTTTCCATTTGTTGCCTTCCTTGATTCGCATGTTGTTGTACCCCCATCGGAGGTCCATCTTGGTAAAGATCTTAGATCCTTTTAATTTATCTATAATTTGCGAGATCAAGGGTAGAGGGTAGTTGTTTTTAACAGTTCCCTCGTTTAGATATCTATAATCCATGACCATTCATTTCTTTCCGTCCTTCTTGGGGATGAAGAAGACAGGGGAGGTTTGCGGCGATTTAGAGGGTCTGATGTACCCTTTCGATAGCTGGTCATCCACGAAGGCTTTAACTTCGTCCTGTTCTTGGGGGGATAACTTGATCAATCGACCCTTTTTAGGTACAAAATCGGGCTTCAGATCTACTGCGTGGTCCCAGGGTTTTCTTTCTGGCATTCGCTCGCTTGCCTTTTTCGAGAAGACGTCTATGAAGTCATGGTATTCTGATGGCATGAGTTTCTTTGCTTCAGCTGCGTCGGCTGGTTTGTATTTGCCGTTATCGGTTCTACCGATGTGATATCCATAAGCTTGTTCGTGAGATTCCATCCTATTAATGTAACTATGATGTAATGCTGCGCATGAGGTCGGGCAGCAATCCATGGTCACAGTTCCTTTTGTCCAGTCAATGGAGGGGTTGTGGTTCTTGAGCCACATATATCCTAG